>OX608079.1:3295458-3580458 GCA_951509765.1 Sphenella marginata | reverse complement strand
AATTCCAAAATTAATTCTCCTTTCCGCAACTTAGAAACTTGTTAGCGATTTGCGAAAATCTAAGAAGAACTGAAAGTGTAGCGACAACACATCGTTAGCTATCAACAGCATAACTGCAAAATGCGCTATGTCGCTCTTAGGTGCTTTGACTGTAAGGTTACGGATTTTGACTTGGAACGCAGCATTTTCTAGTGTAAAAGGCAGCGTTTTGCAATTAGAAACTTTTTTTAAATGAGAACCAATTTAATTGAATTACAGCAAACTGTGCTACTTCGGCACACAATTTGTAGAAAAGACATAGCACATTCTACATAATAAGCGTCTACGTATGTATTATGCCGCAGGTAGATCCATGAAAGCGTACTCGTCTGCCAAACTTGACGTGACTGGCATGCCACAGTCTGTTAGAAACTTAGCACTTTAAGCACTAATCAAGTTGGAGATGAATGAATACGTAGCTAGCCGTATTAGGGTGGGCTGAAAATACAATTTCACTTGGCAGGGGAGAGTAATAAAATAAAATAAAATATTTTTTTTTTTACTATTCACCCTCCTCCTTCCCTCACCCTATTTGTCATGTGAATGCCTGTCGCCTAATATTTCTTCCGAGTGAAGTGAAGTGCAATAGAATTCTGTTTGTTTATAACCGCATTCCTTCACAAAGCTTTTGTCTTGGATTCTTATACATACATAGTTACATACCTACTCGAGTTTAAAGTACTTATCAAATTATTCACACATTTTTCGAAATTTTTGCTCTTGTGCTCGATTATGTAAAATCACAGCTGTGCACTTGTTTACATAGCTATCTAGGAGCTTTCGGTGCGTACAAATAAGCTTACAAACAAACCAACTAAAGCCGATTTGAGCATTTGAAATACCCGACAACTGTTTTAAAAATACAAATATTACCACATAACAAACATACATACATATATATATAAATAGTAAAAAGCGTCATAGAAGAATCCCTCTTTTGGAACAACGAACCAATCAAGTAAATGACTACCACTAACTGGTATATAACTGGTATTTTTTGACTGGTATCAAAGTAGTGGGAAAGGAATAAACCATTGGCGGTGAAAACTAAATACTAAGCAGAAAAGTTTGGTGTTGAAAAAGGGCTTATTTTTGCAAAGATTGACTGTACTGTAAAGATTGACGGGTACTAGTTAGGTAGGTAGGTACTTACCCATACTAGTTACAGCTTGTTCTACAACTATTTGAATTGACTACAGGGAATAAACAAAAATTTGATCTTTTCATGGAATTCGTTTAGACGCCTTAACTGTTTACGCCTAGTTTAAGTGTTTTTACCGTTAGAAAAAAGTGTGTTGCATGAATTTTTCAGAACATGTTAGAGCCATTTTATAAGGAGAGAAATGAGATTTTGTAAACTGCATTAAAGTGTTGTTTTTTTTTTGTTCACAAAAACTGATTGAAAAAATATTCCAAGAAGTTTCGCCTCCTTTGATCTTTGTGGGGAGGGCATTTATTACTATTTTCCTTTTGATTCAATACCCATCAGGAGCAAATACAAAATATAACAGTTAAAAGAATTTAAAACATTTCTTTGATGACAAAATAAGACACACGAAATGGGGGTTAATATTCATTCGACCAGAAGCCACTAATCGCTTTAGAATAGAAAAGTCATAAGAGCTTTATTGGAAAAGTTTAGCTAGTTTATACCTAATCCGCCACTTCTACTTTTCGGACAACTTCCTTATTCGGCCAACTTCCTAACTTATTTCAATTTCGTTTCGGTGCGAATTAGACTTGGCAACTTCTTACTGAAACTAGATAAAACGTGCTCCGATGTAAGATTTTAGGCTTAGTAACGAAAGTAGCTTAAGTAAAAAAAATGTCTACTGAGAAACACAAAAAAAGAACAGAAAAAAGTTTGCGGTATTAATAACTGCTGACTAAAGTTGCTAATTAGGGCGATTTTTACAATACCGTGATTTTATGGTACATGATACCGTAAGTTTAGATTAGTTCCCGGATTTCAATATGCGCCATACTACAACAATTTAATTTGAAAGCACTGAAAAAATGATTTAAAAAGTTATCTTAACTAAAAATAATATTATATAATAATATTTTTCGTCTAGAATGTTTGTTAACATATTGCGAATCCCGAATATTTTTAGTACCTAAAAACCACAAACCTTTTTTTCGGGATTTACATTCCTAATACCGAGATATTAAAGCAAATTCCTTTTTTTTAAAAGATTTTCCGAATTTCTAGAATGTTTGTTAACATATTTCAAATCCCGAAAAATTTTAGTACCTGAAAACCCAAACCTATTTTCGGGATTTACATCCCTAATACCGAGATATTAGCGTATGTAGGAATATGCTATATTTGAAATCAAATTCCTATTCCCGAAAACATTTGGTGCCAAAAAACCACAATCCAGTTTTCGGGACTTACATTCCTAATACCCAGATATTAACGTACATATGTAGGAATTTGCTAAATAAGATAAGCACGTTCGGCACATACACAACCGAGGTGAATAACTCATGCAGACGACATCTGCACACACATCTCCACTTTCGCCGCATTTAAAAAGCAAGGTCAAACTTTTAATTTCCTTGCCTATCAATGCAGTGAGTCGCGTTGAAATTGAATTCGAGCGAAAAGAGGAGCACAAAATCCTTCGTACCATGTACATACATACATACATACGAGCGCAGCTTAATCGAAATCATGCCATCAACACTTAATCAACACTGGATAGTTACCAGCCGACCAAGAGTCAAATTACCAAATTTGAAGGTCTCGTACTACCTTCATACTACATACTTTAAGGGTTCTACACTAATTTCGAAGCATACCCTAAGGCGCTAACAGTTTTCTTGTTCGTATTTATTCGTAGATTTATTGTCATGACTGTGTTGTGCGTTCATTGCGGCAAATAGCGAGTTATTCTTTGCTTTTTGGCTTTTTAATGGTAGCCACATTTTGTTTAGCATTTTGGTTGCTGCAAATGAAGAAACTTTTGGGTTCAGGCCATTGTTGGGTAACAAAAAAAAATGGAATTAAATCAAGAAAACTAAATTTTTTATTTTGTTGGATTTAAGCGCAAATTTCCATTTTAAGCACGTTTTGTTGAATTTGAGAGATTTCCTTGGATAGCAAGTTGGCTTAAAAACTTAATGTGGAACGTAGGGCGAGATAGGTATGTTGTAGAGAGGGCATCGGCAAGACATGGGATATGATATGGTGGGAGGGATTCAATAAATTTTGGGTTCAATAAATTTTCGGTTTCTTTTTCTCATGTGAATTTTCATCATCCCAGCAATTTCAGATGTTATAATTTCACTTTTAGCTGTTAAGGCGGAACACTTTAGGACTACTTAAATTTCTTCCTTATTGAACTAATAACTCATCACAACTGCTTATGAATATCAACCAACCTCATGACTAAACTTTTCCAAACCATTTAATTGCCTTTGCTCATAATTCTAGTGAATTCAGTTTCTCGTTATTTATTTATGTAAATGAAAAGTGATTGCCTATCCTTACGCTTAACTTTGTGATAAATAGCTTTGTTTGAATAATGACTTTCTCATTTTCGAAAATGTCAAATGCAATTTTCCATATGTGAAACGTGAAATTTCATTAAAGTTCCAGATATGAAAACCTTATATGTACTTAACATATAACATCGCTACCAAAACTAATGTAATGGAAGCAGAGCCTGTTAATATTTGGGAAATTAAAAAAAGTCAGTTGCATACTCATAGCTCCTATTAAAGTTGCCTTATTTTCAGTTACTTTGAAACTCATTGCATTAGCCGCAATTATCTTAACTTTAAAAGGCAATCGATGTTACTTTACGGTTATGGATAAGGTTGCAGTTGTGGTTACGGTTAAGGTTAGCACTTACTGGAACCCGGTATGGCTGTGATTATTTGGTCCCGATTATTGGGTTCTGTTATGGTTACAGTTACGTTTACGGTTACGGTTATTGATACGGCTACAATTACGTTTACTGTTATGGTTACATGTGCATTTACGATTAACGTTACGGTTAAGACTAGAGTTCCTAAAAAACTTTTGTTAATTCTTTTCTTACGGTTACTGCTACGGTTACGGTTAAGGTTATACTTTTTTTACTACTCCTAATTTAAATTTTTAATTATTTTAACATGAATTGCATAAGCGGAAGTTGCTTCAGGGAAATATTGTCTTGTAGAAAATTAAATGCATCTTAATCTTACGTCACAGGGTGCCCTTTTGTTTTTTTTTTTCTTTAATGGTCAGTGGTGATGGAAAATCGAAAAGTGCAATACGAACGTAATTTACCTTAATAACTCATATTTCAATAGTTCAGTTTTTATACTTTTCCATCTGTTTTATTGAAAGTATTTAATATATTTAATGTGCATCTGTATAAGGACACAGGGTGTTCATATAATGAGTCACTCTGTGCTCTAGCAAACATAAGAAAAACGGGTGCATCAATTTTTCACGATTTTCCAGATTCTTAAAAGTCTTCATAAATTTCCTTGTATTTTTTTTTTTTTTTTTTTGATAAGCCATTGAGTCAGCAATATTGTTTATGAATTTCTGTACACCCTGTTTACATATATCGCAAATACCATACTTTAGTTTGATGTAATAAATTTCCTCAGCTTACGTGCTTCTGTTTTGTAGGCAGTGAATGAATTGTGGGTCATTAAAGGACACAACATTAAATTCGATCAATCAAGCATGCTGTGCAAATCAATTAGATTCAATACGAGTAGCAACGAGCTACGACTACCCATATTAATGGCATTTTTATTGTACACTAATTTGGTTAAAATTATGCAATTAATATTTTTTTTTAAGATATGACGTGTAATAATCAAAACAATTTAATTAAACCATGCACCAAGCATTCATAGTAGAAAGCTTCTGGATATTGAGAACGAAGTATTTGTGTTATTCGCGTTGCCCACAATTTCCAACATTGATTTTCAACGTGAGATCAATTGGAGAAAGAGTCCAGGACAATGCAACATTTCTGATATGAAAATATAATTACTTCACCACTTTAAAAAATATAGCATTCCGACTGGGATATCGTTAATATTTTCAAACTGTAATCAAACTTCACATTTTACTCTTTTATTAGGCATTTCACTAATTATTAAAACAACAATATTATAAATACTACCTTTGTCACACAAATATATATCTTTTTGTTGCTTTCCTTTTTTAATGGCTTGGCAAAAATTTTGGCGATTTTTCGTTAGCTCACATGTTTTGGTTGATGTCAGATGTGACAGAAAAAAAAGTGTTGCCATGTGTAAAATTGCAGGTGAAATTTCAAAATGAATTCCAATGGTTTTCAAACTTTGAAAAAAAATTTCAATTTCAAGTATAGAAATATGTTGACGATTATTGAAAAATGTTTAAAGTGTTTAAGAAAAACATGAATAAATATAATTAACAAAGAAAAAAAAAGTAAATATAATACTCATTAACATGTTTTCCATTGAGGTGGTCAGAGAAAGTATGACTCAATCAGCTTGAGATATCGACAAAAATTGTTTTCTAAAAGAAACTAAAACAGTTTCATTGTAATAAAGTAGTCAAATATTTCTCAAGGATAATAAAAAATTGCAATTCAATGGGGAATTTAGTACATCAAAACTATAACATTTAGGGCAAACATAAATCCATAAGTCGTAGGACATGCAAAGCGCCAAGTCATTGCGTGTTATATGCCGAAATATTTACTTAGAAGGTATTATAGATAGCTAAATATATACACAAATTTGTCCGAGACATTGTTCTGCACAAGAAGGGGCGATAAAGTGTCATTCAATAGAGTCATAATCGTCATTTTAATTAATGACATCAATTAAAATGGGGTTGTATCACTTTAAGTGCTACTAAAATAGTCACTTCTTAATCCATTTGGATGAGACAAAAAAACATGAATAAATAAATAGTTAATTTTGCGAAATGGTGCACAGTGGAGTATTTAACGGTGAAAATTGTATAAGCGGAACAAATTTTGTTTAAAAATCTAACAAAAATAGTAATTTATGGAAAAGTGTCAGTAAAGTGCGAAACGCGAAAAGTTTGCGCGGAAGAGGAATCGGTAGAAACTTGCAGCAAAACAGCTGTCGCAATTTTGATTGGTTAACAGCTCAAATTTTTAAATTTTTGTTTTTGCTTTTCTATGTCACGATCAGCTGCTTTCACTTTCAAGTTTTACTGAATGCTATTTCCCCAGCAGAAACTTGCAACCATCTCTCGCTGCCACAGTATTTTATTTGTTAAAGTTTTTCACTGTGTAAGTACTTGCATATCATACGATAATAGCTTAATTTGAACGAGAGCAAATATATAGAAATGTTTGTATGTATGTAAAAGAAAGGATATCAGAAAACCCCAACCAATTAATAAAATGCCATTAAACGCTGCGTGAGCAAATTTCACTTATATTATTACAGGGAGGTAGAGAGAGAGAGAGAGACAGAAAGTGCCAATGTTAACCTTAACATTACTAAAAGTATGTTTGTTTGTATGTTCAACTACATCAAAAGAAATTAAGTGAGTGTACCGACAATTTATTTAATCATATTTAAGCGAAATATGTCTTTAAATTACTGCCACCTCTTACTGAATATGA
Organism: Sphenella marginata; assembly: GCA_951509765.1. Taxonomy (NCBI): domain Eukaryota; kingdom Metazoa; phylum Arthropoda; class Insecta; order Diptera; family Tephritidae; genus Sphenella; species Sphenella marginata. The sequence goes on along the minus strand of OX608079.1, from coordinate 3,573,817 downwards.
CACATTTGTCGTGTAGCACGCAGGACTTAAATATTTAGTTCTGCATCACAATTTTTGAGGTCATTGAAAATGAAAAAACTAATAATAAAATTATATTTCAAGCAGCAAAGTATTTTGAGTAGTTATCAAGTGAGGGGTAGTGTTGTTCTGATGCCGCTCTGTACCCATTAAAATTTTGGGTGGAAGGAATCGATACAAAAAAAGTATGGAGGAAAAGTACTCGATAACTACCGATGTCGTACTCATGCAAAGACGTGTGAAAATGCATTCTACATATTATGTACTAAATGCTTCAGATTATGGTAAACGAATTTATTTGAATGAAATAATTTTAATTTCCTACACAAGTATCATAACAGCCGTCGTCCTCGTCAGCCTATGCATCAGTATCAAACCAGTTCATAGTAGGGTAGTTCATTTTGGGTTGAAAATACAAGGAAATTTTTAATTTACAATAAAAACCAATTTTATAAAATTTAGTCATCAGATATATACATAAATATGCGTCCATCAAAATAAATATAATTTCACTATATTGAACAATTGAAACAAATTTCAATAGAAACATAGTCGCTATTTTCTTTTATCCTTTCGCTCAGACTGGTGAGAATAAGCCCACGAAATTAAAAGTCAATGAGCTAAAATGTTTACTAACCAGTTTCAAGTGTTATTACTCCCATATTTCCCAAGGCTACTTTTTTAAAGTATGTAGCTATCTCTGTCACATACATATATTCTCAATCAAATATCTTAGCCTTCGTTTTATAAAACGTAAAGCTACAAATGTTCTGTCAAAACTCATGCAAAAATAATTTGAAAGACCTACCAATTAAGTGGTGTTGTAACTGCAAATTTATTTCTTTTACTTTGATTGCTTATAAAAAGTTGGCAGACATATAAGTTAAGTTTTAAAACTTGTAATACAAATATTTTCGAATCATTTTACAAAATAAATTTTGTAAGTTTTACAATAAAAACATGTAATTTACAATAACAAAAAAAAATAATAATAAAAAATTTAACAAAAGCGAAGCGCCTAAATTCCAATAATAATAAAAGGTATACTAAAATATTTTAAAATTTTAATTTCTTTTCTTTTTATTCTTAGCTAAAATCTTTAATAAAACTTACGCATGTATACAAAAAAGGAACAGTTCTGCTGCTTCTTCTTCCAAGTCAAGTCTACTACTAAATAAATTATCGAATAACTAATTCAATAATTTCAAAACTTTAAACATTTGCGCGCTTACTACGACATCTTGTGAAGTTTTGCACAAATACAGTAAATGTAAATCATCTTTTTTTGTTTGTTTATAATGCTTGAAATACCAAACAAAAAAAATAAAATAAATGAAAAATACGCAGTTAATAATAAGATTTAAAACGAAAATTCGCTTTTTGCTGTTTTGCGCAAAAATGAATTCCGGGAAATATGCACTCAGGTCTTTTGTTGTGTTTTTATGTTTATTTATTTATTTTTAGTTTTTTTTTGTATATTTTTTTGTTTTCGTTTTTAATTTACTAATATTATAATAATTATTATTTATTATTCTTTCAGTTGTTATCATTTCTTTGGCAGCACAAAAAACTAAAAAAATATACATATTTTTGCTTTAGCTAAAATACAATATTTTGTAAATTAATTCGTTGCCATTTTCAGCGTGTGCTAACTTTTTTATTTTTTTAATTTTTATTTATAACTATTGTTGTTGTTTCAAGCTTGCATTGTTGTTGTCCACCCACTCAAGTAGCATTTGATTTAGTTGTGCGCTGAAAATTTCCTTTTTATATTTAGTTTTCGGTGTTATTTGTTGTTTCTTCGAGTGGATTCATGGTTGTTGTTGTTTTTTTATGTTGAAAAAATGTTCGTTGTTTTTGTTTTTTATTTTGGATAAGATCAGCTATTTTGTTAAATTTTCGTTTTTCCGTTGGCCCTCGTTTTTTTGTTTTTCTTACTTATGTACATATTTACATACATACATATGTAGTTCGTTGCTATATTCGCATTTCATTCTTGTATCGTCGTATTTACAAAATCGTACGGTGTGCTGAAAGTAGAAAGTGGGTATTAATTTTTTTCCAACAAATTAGGTTCGCAAAATTAGGTTCACATAAATAAAATTGTTATCTACACAATAAAGGGAAACCAACTACAGTGTTATATACATTCATACATACAGACATTCAAGGAGATATAAAGGAATTGCGGTTATATACTTTTGAAATGACTAAGATGCAAACTACTCAATCAAAAATGTTAGGTAAATATCATCAGTTTTTCAAAAAAAACTCTAGCCCATAATCGTAGTAAATAAAATAGTTGACACAGGGTGACATTGCAGAACATAAAAAAAATTATTCATACCACTAACCAAGATAATTTTTTTGTCATAAGGGGACTCTCTTACATTTCTTTTTAAGTTAAGTAAAGATTTTAAGTAAAATGCGTGTTAAGAAACGACTATGGTTATGGTCCACAATACCGCGCTCAAGCATTACAAAATTTACAAATACTGATAATCGAAATGCAAAGTTAAAAATCAACCCTGTGCTAAATTTTGAACAGCTGAGGTTTCTTGCAAGTGCACAATGGGTTAGATTACCAGCTATCTTAATGTAGGAGTGTAAAAGTAAAATTATTCTTCTGAACCTCTCTATCTAACTAACCCATCAGCTCTAAATCCACCAATATCCAAAAGATTTTATGGGAAATTTTTTGTAGAATTTTTGCAAATTTTGAAAAACCTTGGATGTGCTTTGATTTTTCCTTACGGAAATGATGGTTGCCATGCTTGGACCATTTAGAATTAAATTTTGAAACAAAATCTTAAACAACTATTTCCTTAACTACTCGATATTTTTAACATGCGTTGTAACAGAGAACGTGAGAAAAACATTTTTTCTCCGAATTACTACGAACCCAATAACGAGAAAACGTTAATAAAAAAATGGGATAAGCAGATATGTATAATAAATTAAATTTAAAAAGGTATTATCAAAGAAACATATACATATCTTTTTATTTCCTTTCTTTCTTTCTTTTGATTAATTTATGTTGTCAGATATGGCAGCAAATACTCGTATGAGTGTTGCCATTTGTAAAAAAAGCAGGTGCACTTTCAAACTACAAACAAAATTTGAAATCAATGTTCATTCTCAAGTGGGGAAAAATTTTGGAAATTACGTTGGCAATTTGGACATCGAAAACAAGTTGGATTCACGCTTTTTTTATCAACGCAAATTTTTGTTTTCTCATTTCAAACGTTTTCTCATTATTGGATGGAAAAGTATAAAGGATATTTACCAGCACGATGCATATTTTTTTCTACAAATTACAATATTTCTACATATCTACATATATTACCTCTAACACAACTACGAAGAACTGACATGCATGGCAAACATATGTATATACAAGTTATGTCAAATGTGTTCTTACCAATTTTTTTTACAATGTACGAAAGTAATTGCAATTGCAATTCTTTATTTTTTTTTCAATAACAATTTGTTTGGCTTAGTTTGGGCTGGCTGTTGATTAGAATATATAGAATTCGAGTAAATGTTGTTTTAATTAATATGTTTATACACATCATTATTGTTATATTATTGTTGTTGGTATTGTTTTTTTTTCTTGTTGTTACATAATTTAATTGCAAACAGCCAGTGAGTTTCGTTTTAATAATTTAATATTTTTTTTCGTTATCGATGACGTTCATTGTTATCGAAAAATTATTTTGTTTTTTTTTTTTTTTTTATTTAGAAAAGGTCGAAGACTTCTTCAGCTGTCATGAAAATGAATAAATATATACATAAATATTAATTACAATGCACATTACTATTGAAAAATAAATGCAAAGAAAATTGAAATATATATACAAGGCTTTGTATGGATAGGAAGTAGGAGTGGTAGTGATGTGTGAGAAAGTGGAATGTGGTGATAAGGAATGCAAATGTTAAGTTCGACTTTTCGAGAACTCAACTAACAATTTTGACACTTACGCTATTCACAAAATTAAAAAAAAATAAACTTTTTAATAATTTCAAATTTTGTTAAAGTTGGCAACTTCATAATATTTTTCGTTCATCTAGCGAGAACAGCTGATCATAGTCAGACAAGAAGTCATATTACATTTAAGTTTAGTATTTTGTGTTGCAAAAACTGTCAGTAAAAAGAGAAGAATTAATAAAAATCTCTCGAAACTGCAAAGAGTGAAAAGTTTCTGACATACAGGTATTTGTAGAAATTTGCAAGCATGACATCTGTTACTGTTTTCATTGGTTAACAACTCAAAGCATTGAATCTTTTTGTTATTGCTTCTCTATGTTATTTACAATCAGCTTCTGCCGAATAAAAGCAAAATACTAAAGGTGAGCTTGATTTACCTATGGTAAATGTTAAACTATATTCACCTCATAACTGTCAAAAATTTCCAAGACAAGATACTTTGTCACCATTTGACAAAGGAACTTTGTGCTTACCGACTTTCTTCACAACTTCTATTCAGTGATCAGTAATAGAACCAAAAATAAACATTTCTATTCGAAGATTAATAAAACAAAAAAAAACAGTAAAAAGGGATCATAAACAGAATGGCGCAATTGCGTTAACTCATTGTTGCGCTGGCTTCATGGTAACAGCTCCATAAAATTTACGCCACTACCCACCACTACTTAAACCATTGCCGCGGGTTTGAGCTCCCCTAGTTTTTGTATATAGGAAAATAATAGATAATGTGCAAAGATTTTAGGTTATGTATCTGAAAATGTTATGTGTATGAGTTCATTTGTTTAGTATATGATTAGATCGTGTATATGTTTTAATGTTACGTTCGTTCGGCGAAAGTTTAAATGAGAATTTTGAGTGTTGTTCAAAAGCTTTTCGCATTATCTTATACATATGTTAATAAAATGTGGTACTGAACTTCCAATTATGGACGAGTGACTGAGTTGGTTTGTGTGCCTCAATTTACAATAAATGACTGTAGGATTTCTTTAAGGGTGGAAATACAAACAAAAAAATACATAACGCAACGCTAAACAAAGGGAAACAAAATCCACTTTATTCTAAGTACTATTACTAGCTATCTTAAGGGCATAGTCAATAAATATATAAAATAAACTATTTTAAATATTATTAAAAGAAATACTCACGAGTCAATGGTCTAGCTGGATGCCTCGACCATAAATAACTTGTCTTCACCGGCGACAAATATGAGTCACGTGCAATGGGACTGGATGCGCGTGGCACGGAGAAAGCACGGTAAGGTGCCAAATCGCCCACATCATACCAGAAGGGATCACGTGTGAATGCTGAAATTGGTGCACTCGGATTGGGGTCGAATAAATCCCTGAAGTGATTGCGTGGATGGAAGATTGGTAGTCCTATTTGTGCATAAATATTTATTAAATGTTGTTGTTGTTCAGATTTGTAAATACGACGTTGTTTGTGGGCCAAACGTTGTTGTTGTTGTTTTTGTTGGTGGTGTTGTTTGTTTGTTTGTTTAAATAACGACAGCAAAAAGTTGTAGTAAGAGGTGTGGAAAGAAAATTTTTTGGTTTGTTTTTGTTTTTTGTTTTTAAACTAGACAAATAAATGGCGACGCATTGATAGAAAACATACAAAAAAAGAAAAAAACAATGATTTAGAAATTAAACGAATTAAAAATTAGAACAGTGCAAATTTAGAATATAGTCCGTTGTTTGAAAAACCGCTGCCGCTGCTGGGTACCGCTCACAAATTCATTGGTTTTTTCTTTTTTTTTTTTGTTTTGTTTTGTTTTCATAGTGCATATCTACTGGGGATGGGGTATTGCTGTTAGGATGTTACCATAGCAGTCATCTAAAAGCTTCAATGCCAACAATAAAGGATACATAAAGAGATTGCGATTAGCTTTAGCAAATAAGAAATGCATATAGATGTTTATAAAAGTTATAAAAGACATGCATTTCATATTAAGTAAATGATTAGAGCAAAGAAATACATATATTTAAATAAAAAAAAACTGGGCGTCATAAAATTAACAAAGTGTTTTTTTTAGAATTACTAATTAGCAAATTTTATTTTATTTTATTTTATTTTATTTTATATTATTTTATTTTATTTTATTTTATATTACTTTATTTTATTTTATTTTATTTTATTTTATTTTATTTTATTTTATTTTATTTTATTTTATTTTATTTCTTCCTTGACCTCCATTTGGGTTACATATTATACATCGGTTGTATACAACAAGATATATAAAGCTACTTATACTAAATTCAGGTACATTTGTATGTATATAATTCTATCAGGTACTTATAGTAATTGATAAATTACATGTCATTGTTAAGAAACGAACGAACAATGGATGTTGTTGCTAAAATAACAGCCTTTTGCATACTTAAAAACTTATTTTCTAATTGCAGTTTCTCAAGTGTCGTCATAAGGTGCTTGGGTACTACGCCTGTCGATGATATAATAATAAGCTCCACGCTCACTTTATCCAAACTCCATAACTGCTTAATTTCTTGGGCAAGTGCTTGGTACTTCCTTTTCTTCTCTATGTATACTTCTTGCAGATTGTGTGAGTTAGGGATCCCAACATCAATTAAATAGGCACTCTTTTCGGTCTTTTCTAGTAGTATTATATCTGGCCTGTTATGGGGTATACTTCTATCGGTAAGTACCGTGCGATCCCAATATAATTTATATTCGGCACTTTCCATAACTGCTAAGGGTGTATATTTGTAATATGGGATCTCACTAGTTAGCAGCCGTGTGCGGATTGCCAAGCTCTGATGTACAATCTTTGCTACGTTGTTATGTCGTTCCAGGTAGTCAGTTGCAGCTAGCATAACGCACGCCCCTGTTATGTGTTGGATAGTTTCTGGCTGCTGTTGGCACTTCCGGCACTTATCGTTATCTATTTCAGCACGGACTATAAACTTGAGGTAGTTCTTAGTGGCAATAACTTGGTCCTGTATTGCTATCATTAGACCCTCAGTTTCCATGAAGATCCCTGCATTTTTTAGCCACAGGTTCGAAGCGATATTATCGATTCCTGGTTGGCTTAATGTGTGAGGGTGTCTTCCATGTAGCGTTTTCATCTTCCAGTCTTCAATCAGCCGTGCAGTATGCATAAGATCACTTTCAGGATCGCTTATATTATTATTCGATAAGTTTAATGGCGTGTAGTTTCTATCAGCTCCACAAGAAGTTTTATGCAGGGCAGAGTTCTGCTGTAAGAAGTATCGTCGTAGGCTTGCGATTTGCTTTTTGCACAGGTGTTGGATATCTACTAATCCACGTCCCCCTACACTTCGGGCTAAGTTTATTCTTTCTACTGCTGATTTAGGGTGGTGTGCCCCATATTTCGTGAGAAGAGTTCTCGTGGCTCTTTTAACGCTTTCCAACTGTGTTTCGGACCATTTCAGAACTCCGAAGCTGTATGTTACACTGGTATGGCAAACGTGTTAATCGCCTTAAATACATTTTTCCCATTGAGCCCCGATGTGGTTTGCGTTTAAATGGCAGTAAATCTTATTAGTAATACATGCTGTTAATAGTTTGTAGAGTGTGCACAGACATGTTATAGGGCGGTATTTCGCAGGGTTTTTAGTTCCGTTCTTATCTTTTATTTTATTTTATTTTATTTTATTTTATTTTATTTTATTTTATTTTATTTTATTTTATTTTATTTTATTTTATTTTATTTTATTTTATTTTATTTTATTTTTTTTTATTTTATTTTATTTTATTTTATTTTATTTTATTTTATTTTATTTTATTTTATTTTATTTTATTTTATTTTATTTTATTTTATTACATTTTATTTTATTTTTTTTTATTTTATTTTATTTTAGTTTATTTTATTTACTTATAGCCCAGTTCTAAAAGTAAGGTATACGTATATAAAAAGCAATAAAAAATATTCTTAATAAAATAATAAAAATAAGAAAAATAGAAAATAGTAGTGTGAAGGTAGTAAAGGCGGCACAAGCTTTGGCTGGAAATTCCTAATGGCCCAGTTATACTTGCATAACAGTACATCGCATGTGATGCAGGAAACTGATTATACTTCCTTTAACAACACTTCCCATTTCTTTATAAGTCCATACAAGGAGACGCGTTGGCTAATCGGATACTTTCAGAGAGACCATGCAAGTATAACTGGGTTAAAATGCCACAACATTTGTTCAATTACTTTGATGCTATTGGTGTTAAGCTCTCGATATAAATTACGCATAAATTAAATCGATGTTTTTTTTTAAATCAAACGCCAGCATATGATAATTCTCAAAGCTTCAAAAACCCTTCATATTTTACGACCTTTCATGCGCCATAAATTTTTTTACTGCCAAGTTGTTCTTACTTTTCATTCCCAATGCGTATAGCAGGAAAGAGCTTTGCAACTCAAATAAATAAGTAGCTACTAAGTTCAAAAAGTTTGAAAAAGCATAAAAATAAAAGCACGACATAAACTACAACAACGAAACCGAATAATATGAAAGTATTTTGTTTGCAATTCATTTTCACAGTACGTTACCAAACTTTAACTGCATTAAAACAGCAGAGAGCACTAACGTTTGTTTCAAAAAAAAAAAAAAAAAGAGAGCAGCGCAAGGTATACTAGATGAGGCATGGCAAGCGCAATATTGGCAACGTAACTGTATGTACAACTGTAAATTGCAAGCATTGATTATTTGCTTCGTACCATTAGCATCATAGGCGACTTCAGAGGGACGCGGTCCCCAGCGGCCAGCCTTAACGGGAGTGGGACTTGGTGAGCCGGCACGCTCAAAAGGTCTCTCTGCATCTAACAACTTACTATTGAGTTCGTACAATGGTTCCAATGAACTGGCACGGAACAATGATCTGGGTACCACACTGTGTGCACGATCAAAGAATGCTGGCGCCAAGCTGCGTGCGCGCTCGAATGGTGTTGCTGCACGTGCAACGCTTGATGGGCGGCTCCAGTATGTTGGTGGTGGTACATAGGGTTCACTGCCGGCACGTGTATAACGGCTTGGATATGGTGATAATGAGCGACGAGCTGGAAAGATAATGAATGGGAAGAGGTTTTAAATTTTTGTTACTGTTTCTTAAATGTGGATTAATTAAACTAAAAATAAAAATATTTTGTTTAAAGACTTTTAAAGTTTATTAAATTAATTTATCGCCTAAAAATATGCAATATTTTTGTTTTTTAAATCACAGCTGATTTGCTGCTTTTTTGTAAGAGGGGAAGTAATTGGTAACCAGTCTTACAGCTGCTTTGACGAAAGAAATTTACATGAAAAGTCGAAAAAATACTTTGAAAAAATGGGAATTTGTTCAAGGTGTCGCTGCAAAATAGAGGCTCATTTCCATAAGAACTTACAGAAGACGCAAATATATACCTTAAACGAAAGTTCGTTTTGTGATAGAGAATGAGGCCCTTAAACTTCAAAGTCTGTGACACGTTCGTAGATGCAGACGAAGCAAATGTCAAGAAACGATAGATGTCAGCTTCAGCACCATAAAACATAGTCCAAGGATAATGAAAATCGAGGACCCGGCGTCGCCTTTATAGTGGAGTTAAGAAGGAAGGGATGAAAGTTCTTCAAGGTATTTTTTAATGGGTATATATAACCCTAATTCGAGGTCAAAATTAAGTTTATGCTCTTAGAGCGTTGCCACTATTGTGGAATTAGCCTGTTTTCGAAACTAACCGAAATGGATGTAATAATGTGTCTCCCATAGTGTAGGCAAGGGGGTTGCCACCTATTCGAATTTTTAAAAATACTCCGTGTGGATCAGTTAAGTTTAATAAACTCCGTATATGAAAGTGGTCATTTTTTAGGACAGATAAGTATCTCAAATTTTTTTAAAAATTCGTCTGTTATATATAGTCTTTGTACCGATGATTTTAACGTTCTTTTAAGTTTTGAGGGCGCTACAAACCTACAATTATTTGAGAGACCTTGCACAACCACGGTCATTTAGTTATTGAATAAGATTTAAAATAATATAAAAAATTGTTTGTATATTTAGTATGTATAGTATGTACTTACCACATTTTCAAAATACAAAACTCTATAGAAGTGGGACCAAAAATCAAATTCCTACATTCCCTACTCAAACTGTTGCAGATTCAAAATAGGAACTTTAACCACCAAATTCACAAAAAAATCAAAATTAAATTTTTTGTTCCTTCTAAAAAAATATGAATTTGGGGGAAAAAACCAAAAGACAATTACAAACACTGTAAACACGAAACAATACACAAAAACTACAACTCTCTTTCAGTGTAGCGCATGAATTTTCTTAAAGACTTAAATTGAATTGGCAACGCGTCTACCATGCTGAGCATCAAGCAATTTGACAGTAAATTGAAGTCAAGTCGGTCAACTTAAAGCTTAATGCCATTGCCGCTTGCGTTTAACGTTTGACTGCCACTGAATTAGATGGTAGGCTGGCTTTTTGGGGGCGCGTCGCTTTGAGTTTTTCAAAGACGAAAGCCATAAATTAAATAAGAAAAGTAGGTGAGGGGTGGCCTTTGCTTACAAATGGCCCAATCACAAACCAAATGAGGTGTACAATTGTTGTGTGAATTATTTTAAGGGTCGAGTAATAGTACAATTTTTCTTTCTTTCACAAAAGCAAATCAGCTTTGTTCACAAATTTCAAAAAAAATAAATACAAAATTTTAACAATACATATAGACACATTTAACAAATTTTACACATTTAAATGCATTTGCACAGAGCGCAACAAATTATTAATTTATGTTTTGGAAATGCTTTTCGTTAAATATTTCATTTTTGAAAAAATATTTTTTTTTTTTTTTGTAATAAATTTTAGAAAACTGTTTGGAGCTTTTATGTATGAGAAGACTTTATTTTTTTTTTGTTTTGCAGTATTTACAGGCGTATGCATTGCATGATTTTGTGTATTGAATTGCGCATTAGTTTCGATGGTTTGTTTTAAAATTTTTAAAATTTTTTTTTATTTTTAGTTGAGTTAAGGAATGTACAAGGACGAGAACGAGAACGATGAACGAAAACTATACAGAACAGTTTGAAAAATAGTTTGCGTAGATAGAAGATAGAACGACAAATGAAAAGAATGTTAAATACAATGGTTTGAAATTAAGCGAAATAAAAAAAATAAAATTTAAAATAAACCAAATGTTAAAAAATAATAAAATTTAATGGAAGCAAAAGGCGAAAAAAATTAAAAAAAAACGAAAAAAAAATGTGAAAAGTACAAAGTAGAAAGACTTTTTTTAAGACTTTTGCAAAAAAAAAAATTGAAGAAAAAATGTTTAAAATAAAAAGTTTTAATATACAAAGCAGAAACGAAAAAAATAAAAGTTTTAACAAATATATGAATTTTATATTTTAACAGAAACAATTGTAAAAAGAAAAACAATCGAAAAGTAAAAACTTAAAAAAAGTTGCAAAAAAGTCAAAATTAAAAAAAAAGTTAAAAAAAAATTAAAAAAAAAATTGTTTTTAATCTTAAAAAAAGGGTAAGCAAATGTTACAAGAAATGAAAGAAAAAGTAACTAAAAATCTTATTGAAAATCAGCCCTCTAGAGTGAAATTCAAAATCCAAAATGCCTTGTTTGTCGTAAAAAAGAAAACAAGAGTGTTTAATTATTTTTTGTTAAAATAATGATTTATTTATTAGCATTTTTTGATGACTTTCTTTTTATGTTTAATGTAATGGCTAGTTGTTGATTTTGCGGCAGGTATTTAAAATATTTTTCTCTTGCAATTTTTTTTATTGTTTTTGGTGTTATTATTTTAAAGGTATTAATTGATGATGATTTTTAGTATGATATCCTGAAGACTTTAAACAAATTTTTTTAAAAAAGGTTTAAACAAAAAATATTTTGTTGTCTAATATTATGAAAAAAAATTGAAAAAAGCTTATTTAATCCATCTGCTGCCTTAGAAAAAACAAGTAACTAAGCAAATCGGATTTTACAAGCGAAATGTTTAAGAGAAATTTTTAATATTAATTTTTAATAAGGAGCTTTTAAAAAGACTCTGCCAAAGTAATTTTCATTCTTTCTTCCATTAAAAACACTTCAAACTTTTCAAGAACCTGATCTTTCTCCTTGCAATGGAAAATTGTAGTAAGTATTAATTTATTTAAGCTTTTAAAACGTTTGCTACTCTAAAAAGCTTTTGAGTGCTTTTCCATAGACAGCTTTCCCTAAAAAGTAAACTTTCGAAAGATGATGTTAACGTTATCAGATGAATGCAATATTATATATTTAGTCATGAAAATGATCATATACTCGTAGAAGCCTTGGCTGATTTACATGAAACTTTGACAGTGTCTGCTAAAATTGTTGCTTGAAACTTTATTATTTTCTACGTTTTTTTTTTGCATCTCACAAATTTACAACTTAGCAACATTTAGCTGTCAAAGCGAATAAGCGTGTTTTGGGCTTTAAGTGAAATTTCTGCAGCGGGAAATGCAATTCTCTGCTGAAGCTTTTTTTGGTAAGCTGTGTGCTCTCTTTAATCTGCGCATTTCACTTAAAAGCCCAGCACATGGAATTTTTGTTATTTTTTTGTTTTTTTTTTTTTGGTTATGCAATCTTTTTTGTGTGTTAGTATTAGTTATTAATAATGTAAGTAAATAAAAACAACTTTTTTATTTATTGTATGTTTGTTGTTGTTCTATTTTAATGATGATTTTAAATCAGTTTTTTCTCTCTTCATTCTGCAGCATAAATAATTAGATATAGATAAGATAAGTATTTTTGTATGTATATTCTTTGTTCAGTATTTATTATTACATATTTATTATGATGCTAAATACAATGAAACATTTAACGAACGTTTTTACTTTATTTGCGGTTTTCAACATTCTTTCATTAACTTTCTTCGCAACTTTCGTTCACTTCATTCAACTGTACTTTAAACTTTGACGTTTGTAAGTATGTACATGTCTAGCTTTAACATTTTTTTTTACAATTCAGAATTTCACAAAATTACTTGTTATAATTTTATTTTACATTTATGTATTTGTAATTTAAACATTTAAAATAAAAAAAAAAAAATTGTTTAATTTATTTAATTTCTAAAAATTTACTTTTGTGCAGCTGTGTAGATTGGCTAGCAAAAAATTAGCTATGTTATTTGCTCAAACTTTAATGGCTGTAAATAAAATTAAAAACAAAACGAATATATTTCAAGGGAAAAAATTGTGAAAAAAGTGTTTTCTGCGTTGGCGAGAGCTGTGACATGAAGTAAAGAGTGTAGGTGGAAGTGGAAACGTGTCAAGGTTTGCTGTTTGTTTGCGACACATTTTCCATAGAAATTTTACCAAACAAATTTAGCAACAAATTTTTTTTAATATTTCCAAACATACACACTATGAATGTGATACGAAACGCCAATATGTTTTTTTTTTTTATTCTCGTTGCGTGAGCTAATTTTTAAATGTTTTTTTTTTTAGTTTAATGAATTTGAAAAAATTCTTTGCAATGTTGAGGATATGCATTTTTTCTTTGTCTACTTGTTGTTGTTTTTGTTTCATACTACTTTTATATTGTTTTTTGTTCGTGCGCACAACACCTGTAAATCGTTTTCTTTCTTCGTTACTTGATTTAATATATTTACAAATTTCAATTATCGTTTCATTTGGAAGTTAGATTTTTCCTAAAAGTTGTTGTTGTGTATTTTGTTTATTTTCTTAATTCTTATTGTTTGTTATTTTTAGTATTTTTCATTTTCTGTTGTTTTTGGTTTTTTAATGTTTTGTTTGTTTAACTTATAATTTAAACTTCCTTACCCTTGTTGAGGTCTTGGAGCAGCTTGTCTTCTGGCTCGTATTCCAAGGGCACCAAAGCATTGGGTGTGAATGGCTTATCTTTCAAGTAGAGACCATAACGAGATGGGTATCTGAAAAGATCAAATAATAATTTTGATAGAAATCAATAACGTGCGTCAATGTATATGCTACCGTACATTAGGGTGGGTTTAAAAAAGTAATAAAGTAATAATAATTTTTTTTTTAACTAAAAAAACTATTTTTTTTAATTAGGCATACTCATTTTTTTGTAACTATGAAAATATTTTTTTTTTAATTATTAAAACTTTTTTTTTCTGAATATCGACTTTTAAGTAAATTATTTATAATATTTTTGTTAATTTAAAAAATTTTTTTTCTAATTAGAAAAGTTTATTTTTTTAAATTAATAAAAATTTATTATTTTTTGCATTACACACATTTTAAATTTTTTTTATATTATAAAAATTTATTAATTTTTTAAATTATAAAATTGGTTTTTCTGAATATCGATTTTTAAATATTTATTTTAATATTGTTAAAAAGTTTAAAAAAACTCCAAAAATAGTTTTTAAATAAATTATAATTGTACAAATTAAAAATTTGTTCGAAAATCATACACAATTTTTTTTTGTTGCCATTTTAACGAACATTTGAAAACCCGCTCACCTTTGCCTATATTAAGTACTAATTAAGCTGTTCTAGTCGGGAAGACTTAAAAGTATTTTAATTTTAATTCTTTTCTAATTTGTTTTTCTCTCACCTGCGTTCAATTTCTTGCATGCGCTTCAAATGATCATTCCATGCCTTCTCTGCATCGTAGTTGGCTGGAACTAAAATGAGGTAAGAAAATACATATATATTACTTATCTATCCAGCAGGTAATAGTCATACAAAATATATAAATATATGTGGCTTACATTGAAAATAAAAATTGATTTTGTCTCAAAATCTCATAATGAGGCATAATCCAAGGCAATGAATACATACGATAAGCAGAGCGCAGCGTAACGGTTTGCGGTTTCGAAGAAGAAGCATTAAGCATTGCGGTTAATAAAGCGGTTGTCAAAATATTGTATATATGGAAAAAGCGATGAAGAAAAAAGCAAAATGTTTAATGAAAATATTTAGTAGTAAAAGTTAAAATTAGTTAGTGAAACCTTGATAAATGTTGCTTGAAAAAAAAAGTTCTTAAATAATGCACGAATTTAAAGAATTATAAAACAAATAAAAAATAAAAAACGGTAATGAAAGGCACAAATGCAAATGCGTAAAATTCTGAAAAAAATGCTGTGGAATTAAATGCGTGAAAATGAATATAGGCTGCAAAAAATCCTTTCTCACTGAGAGAAAAAGTGGGTGTTACTAAGATTAATTAGAGCTATTTATTTTTTACTCAAAATAACGAAGTAGGTCTCAGTTTGGCTGGAACTGCTATTTATATATATTCCAATAATTTCTAGTACGAAAATCTACTAAATAAACTAAGCGTGGAGATGGGTTGAGTCGTGACTCTAAACCGATTTCTATATTTTCAATATTCGGAAAATGTTATACTCAATCATTTTTTTATTAATTTGAGACCAAACTATATAGCAGACACCAAACTCCATAGTATAAAAAAGGGGCGTGGTTGGCAAATGATTATATTTATTTTATTGGAATTTGGAACAAAAGTATTGGCTTAGAAGAGAGCAGTCGCCTATAAAGAGAGGAGCGATGGTATATTTAGTCTGCAATGTATGTAGAATACTCGTTGAGTTGAAATGCTCTTGAACGAAATTCGAAGTAGGTAAATTTCAAAAATGCAATCAATATAGTGTGATCTAACGCTTTGATCAATCGAAGTCAACGAAAAAAAACGAATCAAATCAAAGGGACAGTTAGCGTGTTTGTAAATATAATTGTATTAGCTTTTCAACAAAACTTTCAGGTGTATAACAGTAAGGTGTTTGAAATTCTTTTAACTTTATTAATTTATTTTTTAATGTATGTTTTCAAATAAGATTTATGGAATACCTGTTAGCAGCGTAAATGACTTTCAACTACTCCTGAGCTGCTGTTTTGTATGGTGCATCTAAAGTTTGTATTTCGTGTTAAAAGCACGCCTACTTATTAAACATTTTTACGTAAAAACAAATAAAAAAGTGCAATTTTTTTTTTTTTTTTTTCATTTAACAATTTATTGAGAACAAAGCAACAATTAACTATGAAACATTAAAAAGTGACAAAGAAACTAAATTATTTTCTGTAATAAGTATGAACATTGAGTATTTTAAATATTGATTACGCTTTATATATTTACATGTATTCAAAGGAAGCTTAACATTTGTTTCAAAATTTTTTAAAGAAAGCTCAAAAGATATGGAAGTTTCTTTGAAAAATTTCAGCATCTTTTCAACTAACTTTTGAAAATTTTGTTTTCATATTTAAACACGCTCTGAGGTTTGTGTTTTTTGTGAAAATGTGAAAGAAAAAATATAATATTTTATTAAATATATAAAATAAAATCACATTGGTGATTAAGGTAAGAGAATTAATATCTGAAGAATTGTTTTTTAAAATTTTTTATTTAATTGCATAGAAAAATTCAAAGTATCGGAAGTGAAGTTAAAGTGGTTAAAGGGTTAAAAGTGTAATTTCGAAAGATATAAAATTGAAGATTTGATGTGTTTTATGGAGCAACAAACAATCATTTGTAAACCCAACCTAACTTTTTTTTTTTTTTTGTTTTTCGGTTGTTGTTGTTGTTTTAGCACTACTTTGCCCTGCCTAGGTAGTCAGTATCAACCTTACCCAATATTGTCATCGAGCTCTTCTAACGGAAGTCCTAAAAACCTAGCGGCTTCAACAGGGGAGGACCAGAGGGATATGGGTGTTAGAAGAGTAGGCTCAGATGAGCAGACAAAAAGATGGTTAGTGGTATGGGGGGACAAGCCGCATGCCGGACAGACATTGGGCAAGTCGGGGTTCAGTCTGGATAGGTAAGAGTTTAACCTATTACAGTATCCAGACCGGAGTTGGGCCAGCATCACCCTAGTCTCCCTAGGCAGCTCGCGCTCCTCTTCGGCAACGGGTGGTGTTGCTGCCTGAAGAACGGCGTTCACCGGGAGAGAGCCAACATAGGAATTTACCGAATTTGTGTGGATGAGGGTGAGGGCCTGCCGGTGCACCTTAGGATCAAACGGCGTGGAAATCAGGTGCCGGATCTCATCGTAGTGTTTGCGTAGATGGCTCCTTATGCTCCTGGGGGGCGGATCCTCGTTGATCAGGCGTCCGTTCGGATGCTGCGGTTTGCAACAGTTGAACAGGAATTGCCTGGTCAACATCTCGCTATGCTCTTTAACGGCGAGCATTTTCGCTTCATTATGTAAGTGATGCTCAGGAGACATAAGAAGACACCCAGTGGCGGTACGAAGGGCGGTGTTTTGGCAGACCTGTAGCCTCGTCCAGTGTGTGTCAGCTAGCCCCGGCGACCATATAGGCGTTGCGTAGCTCAGTACCGGCTGGCCAATTGCTTTATATGTAGCTAGTAACGTTTCTTTGTCTTTACCCCAAGTGCTGCCAGCTAGGGACTTGAGGATTTTGTTACGGCTTTGGACTTTATTGGCAATTGCGGTTACGTGAGCGCCGTATTTGAACATGTTATCAAACGTCACCCCTAAGATTTTGGGGTGTGAGACAGTTGGTAGCTTGACACTATCAACGTAGACGTTTTTCGGTCTTTGGTTGTTATTACTGGATTTCACAGATAATTTTACAGATATTTTAAAACAGGCACAAAACGTAATTTCTTTGTTGAGTTGGAGCACCCTAGTATTTATACATAAATATGTAAATAATAAATACAAAACAAGAAATGAAAGCACTGAAATTGACGTAATTGGTGGTTGCGCTATTTTTATATGAAAATTGAATCATTTGGAAACAGCAGAGAGCAGTGGCAAATCAAGTTGATTTGCTGTACAATTCAAAGTGCACACACACGCACACATACCCACCAGGAATTTTCGTTAGGTCCTACTTGTGTAATTCATTCCAGCATGCATGATTTTGTTAGGTTCATCGCAGGTGCTGCTAAAATGTGTTAGCTGGTCATGACATTTTTGAGTATCTCATTTTCACCTTACTATAGCAGCTTAAAGTAGGAGAAGCCGAAGTTATCAGATGACAAAGTAAGGCTGTGAGCAGCTACGAATTCAGCATCTTTAGGAATATGTCGGATACAAAAGCAGTAACAAATATGATTGCGAAAAATATCGCTACAAAAATATAATTTTGCTGATTTTTTTAAACCTGATTTCAGTGATAAAAAGGGTCGTAAGCGCTAATGTTATAAAAAAAATTACGCGTGTGGTCAGAGCTACTGAAGAGTACGTGAAACTGGCAGCTGTGAAGTGAGGTCTGCTGCTATTTTCAGGTATGAAGGAGTTATATACTGAGCTGGTTCGTATACTCACTATCTTACCTTCCTTCCACCTAACGTATGTATCATAACAACCAAATGAAAAAGGCAGCTATGTTAGCATGTACGCACGATTATTTCCGAACGATCACTCTTCATTCCTTTTTGTACTATACAAAGTCATTCATGCGAAGGCGGCCATCGCCGTGCGTTAGTCATGGGGAAAAGTCATGGAAGTTGTTATGCTCCGCTGGTGAAGAGTAAGGCTGAAAGTATTCATGATTTCCACCTTCGGTGGCCTACTGGGTATTGAGATATGTATGTATATGTATGTGCTTTGGTGCTATTTAAAATTTAATTCTTTGAATTTTTTTGTTTACCACAGATTTAACTCTTTGCTTGCTGTTGTTGTATTGCTAGTGGCATTGAAAATAACGCTACAAAGTGGTGTTTCTAGGTGTTGGCCAATGCACAACAACAACACACAACCAACACATTAGCAGGTGAGACAAATATATGTATCATGAATGATGCATGATGCGCTCAGTGTCAGCCCGTGCACGATGTATTGGATGAATCAGTGATATTGATCACAAATTGTGATGCCAAAATTATGTTATTCATATAATTTAACTGCATAATAAATGACTCAAAAATGCGCTAAAGACAAGTCTTGCTGAGCTTGTAATATGAGCATCTGTGTGAGGTGTGTTGCGATTTTGGGTTGCTATGCCATGTTTTTGACTTTTTAATTAGAATGTAATTGTTGGCAATCGTAATGATGATTGATTTACAAATGAAAAATTATTATTAATAATTGCATATGAAATAAGCTGAAAAATGATGTGTTGAAAGTACAAGGCTGACGTGATTTTATTTGTAATTTGTCAGAAAAAAATGCTAGTCAGGGATGTGCAACTGACCTCTCTTAAGTAAAATAGTATATAAATGTATCGATTAATTAATTAATTGTATTTATTTATTTATTTATTTGATTATTAAATTTAAAACTTTCAATTTTTGCATGACTCGAAAAAATTATGAATCGATAATTATTGCTCCTCCAAATTACTTCAAAACAAAAAATTAGCCACTTGAATATTTAAAAAAAAAAAAAAAAATATTTTACACCGTACCATTTCTGCAATTTTAATTTTTCTTTTAAAAAATAGTTTTTAAAAAAATATCGATTACTTGTCACGAATTATCGATTGTTCTTTACCTAAAAAACTGATTAAAACTTTAGTTTGTAAGCCATTCAGCAACTAATTTTCATAGTAACAATTAATTGGAACAAAAAGCTCTCAAACAGATTGACGTTTTTATCTTATAAAAAAATATTCATAGTTATCGATTTGCATATTAGTTTCTTTTGGGGAAGTTTTTAGTTGCTTGATATATGTATACACGCATTAAAACTACTACAGATATCAAGAAAAATAAGCTATGGTAAAAAAACATTATTTGTAATTATCGATAACTTATCGATCTCACTGTCAACAAATATCGATAACTTTAAATATGTGTTACTAATTTTAAACTCTTTTTTGTTTAAAATGCTTTAAAAGTATATTTTTGTAAAAACTATTTTTATTATTTCCACTCACTTTAAAATCAAGCGAATTATTTGAGTCCTTTAAAGAGCACATACCTAACTGTTAGCTTTCCAATAATAACTATGTAATGTTAAAACTACTCAGCATTCTCACAAACACTTACTTGTTCTGCTGTAATGATGATCATAGATGGCACGTGGCGAGTAGCCATAGGTGTCTCTGCTCACTGGCAAATATCTGTAACCGGTCGATTGTACGCGCTGATTGGCAGTAGCGGGCTCATCAAACATGCTCCTGTACGCGAGTGGCGAGTCAATGTAGGCGCTGTATGGGCGATTGTATCTTGGTGCATCATGAGCACGGATATCTTCGGAACCTGAAAGATGAATAGAAAAGAAGAAATAATAGGTTTTTTGGTCGGTAATTTTTGAGGAGAAAGAATATTTCTTAGTCCAAATGTGGAGATTGGAGAACAGAAGGACTATGGGGAAGAAGATTAAAGGGCAAAAAGATTTGTTGAAGGAATTATCTTGGTGTAGTCTTCTTCTTCTTCTTGGCAAAAATATGTGCATAGAAACCTCTCAACTACCACTTTCAAATCAAAAAAGTACGTCTCTAGCAATGTGCACATTATAGAAGTTAAACTTCTCAAACACAAATTTAATTGGAAAAAGTATGTCTGTGACTCATTGCCAGTCTTCTTCAAATTTCACGCTCAGCATAAACAAAAGGTTGCAGTCTAAGAAGTTTCACATCTAAATGTAATGTTATTTAAGTTGAATATTTTTCTGGCTACAATCATTACTTTTGCGCTATACAAAATATTTAAAATATGAAAATATTTTCATCTGTTACTTATTTTGCTTTCAACTACAAAAGTTTTTCTTCATTTTATTTTCCAAAATAAAAAACTTTCCCACATTTTCGTACATAAAACAAACATATGCATGCTATTTCAAATTGCTATAAACTTCTTATATATTAAGCGGCATGTTTTCTACACTTTGTTTATACGCTATTTTTCAATTTTGGCTATTAGCCAAATTTTCTCACATCGAAAATATAAAAATCTCAACGCAGAAGCGATAGTTTTCGGCTGTTTTTACACGTCTTTTGTTTATATTGGCGTTTTGAATTTCATATTACTTATTATACACGTATCTATATATATATAAATATATTAAAAAACAAAAAAAAAAAAAACAAATATTGTTATACAAAAATAAAAACAAAAAACACTGCTGGCAATACTGACAGGGTCAGCAAATTGTTTTCGAAAATAGCGCAAAATTTTGTTGGACGTGTGTGTTTATGTGTGCGTGCCGTATACGCAAATTTTATTATAAAAAAAAATTATAAAAAACAACAAAAGAAAATGATTTTGTCAGCTGCAGATCAAACATGCTTCGTCTAAATGCGATTTATGTATTGAAGGTAAATATATTTATTTATTTATACACATATGTATGTGCTTTATGCTTGTATTTATGTATTCTAAAAATGTCGAGCGAAAAAAAATAATTTTTAAGGCGCCCTAAAATTGAATATTCAAAATTTTGTGTAGTGTCTTTTTTGCCTTGAAATAAATTTATCGTCTCTGCGTTTTCTAGCTGATTATACTTCATACATATATGTATATGAACAGTCAAATATATAAGCAATTGATGTATATACATATAACATGGCCGTCACTGTTGTTAGATGCCAGCTTAAAACAACACCGAAGGAACTTTTGAAAGTTTGTCAACTCAGTTTAAACTGTAGAGAATCTCAACTACCCTCAAAAGTGTGTTATAAAAATAAAACTCTTTCTGGTTCTTCTTCTTCCCCAATACCCAAAAAATGCTTTTTTCAAAACAATTTTTTTTTTTTTTATTTCTTTTGAAACTTACCCTTCAACGATCTGATGTACGATTGCCAGAATTTCGCCTTCTTGCTGGGGCTTTCATTGCGCCCAATCATTTCCAAATGATTTTTAAACATTTTGATGGATTTGTTGTAGCTTGTTTAAGAACAAGAAATTTAATAAATATATTTAAATTTACGTAGGTTCGATGTCAATTATCTCGTTCGCTGTAAGAAATGAAGAAATAAAGGAAAAAAAGTTTTATGAAAAAGAAGTTCATCAAAAAAAAATGTTAAAAATAATTTAAAATAATAATAAAAAAAAGTTTAATGTTTCATATTATAGATTTGGCGTGTGGGTAGCGCTTCGCTGCGCTTTTTCGGTTTAAGTACATATATAAATGTGAAAGCCAAAGTGAATTTTTTTTTAAACTTTTCAGTTAAGCTTTTTGAAAATCACGGAATTGAAGCGATTGCGAATTTTTTTCTTGTTTATTACTTGATATTCCAAGTCGAAAAAGATATATTGAGGAAGAATATAAACAATTTGCCATCTTCCAAATTTTTGTTTTCAAAGCTTTAATTACTAACTTAAGTTGTTATGCCAGAAGTTTAATTATTGCTTATTTCAAGTTGAGTCATTATTCCAGCTGCTAAAGATATTTTTTTGCTTCTTAATGTTGAACTTTCAAATTTTTTTATTTAACTTAGGTCATTTTTCTCAAACAACATTGAGCTTTTACAAAGCTTAGGTTGTTGTTATAACCAATATTGAGTTTGGTTGTTTTTAAATATTAAAGCAATTGGAAAATATACATTAATTATTTTGGTTTCAGCTTATAAGCTCTAGCGCTCTTGAGTAGTACGTTCTTGGAATAATTTAATTTGTGCTAACTTGACTTTGGCTGTTATTTTTTGTTATATTTGGCTTCGTAACAAGAACACTTTTCCCTCAAAATTAACTTCTTTTAATAAACAAATTTCAATTATTTTATTTTCAATCTCCCAACCATTACTTTTTTCCTTAGTTTTTCGTTTATTTGCTATTCAGTTCCAGTTTTTCTAGCTGAGCAGTGAAAAAATTATAGCAAAAAATGTCGCACTCGTTAAGACGACAAGATCACCGGACACTAAAAATATATTTTCAACGTCAAATGAAAAATGTTCACACTTTTCAAAAAATATTTCTTCTTCCAACTCACACGCAAACACACATATATTTGATGTATATTAACTCAGAATGCATGTATGTATGTATGTATGTATGTAGAGAAGAATGATCAAATACGAGTAAACCAACAACAAATCGAATGAGACGCCAAACGAAACGAAAGTGAGCTACAATAACAAATTAATTCAAAAAGCTTTTTTTGCGTGCGTGTGGAAATAATCCGAAACAGCAGAATTCCTATACGAAAATTCAAATCATATGTATGTGTGTGTGTGTGTGTGTGTGTGTGCCTTCATAAAGGGTGTTAAAGGTGTTGGTGATCGCGTTGCTCTTGCTGATCGTATTTGTTGTTGCAGGCATTGTTGTTGGTAGTCGTGTTTGGTGTCGTTGTTTGTCTGCTGAATGCTTCTAGCTCGTTTGTGGTATTGGAGGAGGTGCGCGCGGTGTCTAATAAGAAGAAAAGCGGCAGCTAAAATTTATGGTTATTTATAAATGTCCTTGAGATGAATATTTTCACTGTGCGCCAGTATTGGAATGAATTTAGAAAAAATATTCTTTTTGTATGAATGTGTTTTGTTGGTATGTGAGTGCGTGCGTGCTAAGGCACTATGGCCACTTGTCGAGGTCGAACTTCAGTCATTGGATTTGTTTGAAGACAAATTTTAATGCATTAATTTTTTTGTTTTTTATTTATTTTTAACCAGACTCCCAAAGCAGAAGGTTAGGAAGTTTATTTCCATTTCCCATTTTCGCTTCATCTACTCCTGTCCCTCCATATAGCTCTTTATTCTCTTCCTTTTCTGTTTCTTCTAGTACTCTTCTCCACTTTTCTTTCTCTTTCTTCTCTTAAGACTTTTCATTTTTCTGCTCCATATTCAAATTCCAATTCCACCTCATATACTTTCTGCACCCTGTCGTCTTCCTTTTCCTATTTTAATCCTGTTCCTGTCCTCCCTTACCTCACCAATAGGCGAGTTTTTTTTAATTCAATAAACCTTGAAGGTGGGCCTGTTATTCAGGGGAGTGCAAGTGCTCTTCCATTGCAAATTGCCTTTTCCTGTTTTTTGGACAATGCCCATGATTCCGAGTCTTCGACAGGTATTCTGAGAGACTTATTGTTCTTGATCTTTAATGGTACAGGATGGATGTCGCTTCTATGTAAACTATTCAGTTCCATGTTTTACCTATTTTCCCAAGAGGCCCACTTTTTCATAACTATTTATAGTAAAAAGTTTTTCAAAATTTCTTCAAATTTTTTTTTTTTTAATTTGCAAGTTTCTCCAAATTTTTTTTTCTTTTTTGCTACTTTTCAAATGTAACTAAAATTTATGTTCTAAAAGAATTTTTTGTCAAAGTTGAAAAAATTTAAAAAATTAAAAATTTGGTCAAAATTTCTTAAAATTTTTTTTGATTTGCAATTTTTTTTTAATTCTTTTATTTTAATTGGGTTTATTTTGAATGAACAAAAGCGAACGAAAGTCTTTAAAAAATTTTTAATTTTTCTTTTAAATATTTATTTAAATTTCTGTTCAGTTTTTTACAAAAATTAAAAAAAAATTGTCAAGAAAATATTATTTTTTAAATTAAAATTATATTTAAACTAATTTTATGCAAATTTTTTTTTAATTTTTTCTTATTTTTTTTAGGTTTATTTTATTTGGTAGTTTAAAGCAAACAGAAGTTTTTTTTGTAGTTTATATATATTTTTGTTATTATTCGTCAAGCCTTAAATAAGTTATTTTTGTGAACCAGCAAATTTTCGCTTTTTTTCGAATTTTTTCTCTGTCTCAACGCTTGTTTAGTGCCCATTGTTGTTGTGTTTGTTTGCCCATGCCATTTTTGGCAGCCATGCAAAGTTTGTGGGATATTTCATCTTTTCGGCGTATAGACTTTCAAAATTTTTATGTATCTTTTTCGCATAGCAGCGCTGCATATTCAAAATGTCAAACGTTATATAACAGATTTTAGGTATTTTTCAAATTATTGCATATTAAATTTTTTTAAATATTATACAAGTTAAGACAAAATTCTTTTATTGTATTTGCTTTCAAATATTTTCAACACACTTTAAATATCGGTTGAAACTATCACCAGTTAAAAGTTCGAATTGTTTGTGTCTTTTCAATTTTTTTTTATTTACAGCACTTCCTTAATTTTTTTCAACATTTCCTTTTTTTAAGAAAACAGCAAATTGTTCCTTTTTGAATTTTTTTTTTCACCGCAACACAGACTTTCATTCCGATATTTTTTTTCAAAATGTTTTTTATCTCAATATTTACTTTCAACTTCTTTCGAAGTCGCACTGAAATTTCAATTTGTTTTTCACTTTTGCTATAGAAATATTTTTTTTTCTTCCTTTCAGTTTTTCTTTTAGTTTTGTTAATTGAAATTTGTTAAATTGATTTAATTTCTTACATTCTTATTTACTCCTACTAAAAAATAGCGATCTATCCTCAACGAAGAATTTTTTCAAACTGTTCGATGTTGAAAATCCGTTTCAACAATTTCATTCGGTTTATCACAGATGTTTTCTTTTATTGCCCTAGTACATATGAAATCTCACAAATATATAAGCTTTGTGAATTCGAAAACGCGCACACATACATACATAAATATAGAGTGCTTGTGCATGTATGCTATACAAAAACAAAAATATGCTAACAACGGAAAGCTTTCTTCGCCAACGCTCTTTAATATTAATTTATATATGTATATAAATTTGGTTGTTTATTTGTTTCATTAGGTTTTGTTTGTATGTATATAGTTAAAAGTGGTATATATCCTCCCACGATTTGTTTATACTACTTACTCCGCTCAGACACCCGCTCCACTACATTGGCGAAAATTTAAAGTATTTTTGTAATTTTTTTTTTCTTGCTATAATTTCAATCTCATTTCAAAAATTTTCATTTTTTGCTTCTTTTTGAAAACCAAAACCTTGAAAAGTCTTTGAAGCGATCTCCCCGGACATGGTATGTGCTGTTCGCAGTTAATGCGCTCTCATATACATATATATAACCATCTCACTTGCTCTCACATTTGTACGCGTCGCATAGGCAAATTACTTGTGCCAATTTTCTGTTCGCAATTATGACAGCAGTGTAATCACTTTTTAAATAAAATTGTTATATATTGTTAATAATAAGTTATTGCTAATTAGTTAAAAAAACAAAAAAATGTTGTTTGCCATGGAAGAAGACCTCGCATTGACTTATTTTAGGCAAAATTATTCATCCTTTCTGGTAATTAATTTTTTTTACATTTTCATGCAAAAAAAAGTTTTAGCGGCCAATATTTTGTGTATCTTTTTCTATTTCCTTCAATAAATTTTCGCTAGTAAATATATTAAGAATTTACTGACTATAACTCAGCGTTAAATATTAAAGATGCAACTACGTCAAATTTGATCTTGAACGCTACATTGACCTCGCTGTGTCTTACTCACCCATCATATTGCTAACTCTTTCCAGCATTATTAGCCCACTCATTCCTTATTCTAGCATATATATCAGCCGGTGGTTAAAATTTAAGCATATACATATTTATTTTAGTTGTTGGTTTTTTTCATTTATTTTTTTTTAATTTCTTAATGTAGATACTATGTACAAAATTTTATATATACATACATACAATACTAAATACCTAAATATGTATGTATTTCTCCCTGTTTAAGGTATTGCCTCACAATATCATACGATCATAAACTGACTATGTAGATATTTACATATGTATGTATACCCAGTTGTGCTTAGTAAAATAGTATTAAATCGATCAAAATTTAAAGCTTGATAGAGACTTTTTGTTATCATAAAACAAAGCTTTGCCAAAGAAAAAAAAATTAATTTCTAGATTTAGAAGCTTTTCAATTTTTCAAATTCGAAAAAAATTTAAGGTTTTAAATTTTAAATCCAAATTTTTTGGAAATTTTCAAAGAGGTGTGTTGAGTTTTTTCTAAAATATAAATTTTTTTATTTTTTTTTTCAATTCATTACTGAAAGATATGTTAGAGATTTAAAAAAAAAAACATTTTATCCAATACTTAATGACAAACTTTAATTTTTGGGTTCGGAAAAATACAAAATTTACTGTAATTAGAAATTAAATTTTTTTTTAAATATTTTTTTTTATTTTTATTTCTTTTTTTTTGTTTTGTTTTTTTTTTTTTATTTCTTATTACTTTAGTGAATGCCAAAATCTAAAAGTCAAACAAAATTTCTTAATAAAGCTTAATACGATTACCTTGCAACTGGTTATATGATCTGCAGTGTCAACCGAATATCTACATACCTACTTGTTTAGTTTACATTTTTATACCAAAATTTATATTTGTTTGTAAACAGAAATTATTTTCCGGATTTATCGTTGATGTTATGCAGACAATTTGAATTTTTTAGTTGGAAATTTGAATGTTCAAATTAGCAGTGGAAGCTCATTATGGTCTACAAATTTATGTTTTTCATTTATTTTAACAAAACAAAAGCATTCTAACTAAATTTTTGTCTAGAACGACGCAAGCTTTAATAAGGAAAAATTTTTTTTGGAAAAAATTTGAAACGAACATTTTTTTGAAAAAATTTAAAGTCATATTTTTGAAAAAATAAAAACAACCTTCTCAAAATTTTAGAATGTCTTTAGATATACCAGAAAGACAAAAATATTAGAGCCAAACATATAAGAAAAAAATATTTAAGCACCAAAAAAAAATTTAAGTGATCAAAGCTTAGGTATTTTGTGTTTAACCAATTGAACTCGCCTACTACATAGATTACGAAAATTGCCAAAAAAAAGTTTTGGGAGAAAATTGGAAACAAGCATTTTTAAAAAATTAAATATTAAAAATATTAGAGTGCAAAATTAAATAGCTAACTTAAATTTTCTCCATTTTGAAAAACCAAAAATGTTCTAAAATAAGCAATTTAAAAATTTTATTTCGAAAACATTTTTGTATGCCCTAAGCGACAAATTTTTAAATATTGAAAGAATAAACTCTACAAAACAGAAAAATTTTAAATTTTGAATTTGCATGAATTTTGAAGAAAAAAAGTTTTTGATTTTTTTCTATGGCAGTACTTTATTTTGTGATAAATAGAAACAATTTACTAAATTTTATCCAAATCGGAAGAGGTCGATTCCAACTACATATGTGACGATTTGACATGGAAAGACAATATATTTACATACATGGGTAAAAGCAAGAAAGTTTGGCTAAATTAAACTTTGCACTTTTTGAAGGTCAGGCAGCGAATTTTAAGCAAACAAAGAACAACCGTATAGTGACCGCAAGTCTATTGGGGTTGCCACCACAATATTTAAAAAAAAATACCTCGAAAATTTTAGAAAATATACAATATTCTTTTCGAAATCAATAAATCGAACTTAACTTGAATGGCCATTGGGCTTTTATTCACTTATTCAATTTTGTTTTCTGAAGAGCTTGATGTGGAGTCCATCATTTCCAACATATTATTGAGCTTTTAATGAATATTGGCAGGCTTCGATATCAAATTTTTTTACAATTCAGAAACAGCATGAAATTTTGTAAATATAACCTTAAAATTCCGCCTTTTCTGTTACCGTCTTTATCGTTCATTGGCAACCCTCTATTGTTGTATTATACATAATACACTCAGCTGGGCAACAATTACAATCATCAATTGCCAAATTATTCATTTGATAAAAGCAAAAAAAATTCAGCTGCTAATGATCAATCAAAATGCAATAAAAAGTAAAAGCCAATAAATTCTTGGCAAGTCGAGGGTGGCAATCCGCATAATGTACATATGTATGTATGTTTGTGCTGCGATAAGTATCAACGAACTTTTCACTTTTTTAGAAAGTTGTCACTTAGTTTCCGCAGAGTGAAAGTTACAAGTATATATACACACACATACATACATACTCATACATACTCGTACATATATGCGGCCAACGTTGAGTATATTATTATTGACATAGCGCAGTTGCCAGGTATTTCCTAAACGAATTGATTTCATAGCTAAATATTTAACTTGCTCGCCAAAGTTTCTTCACTTTCTCAACTTTTTTTTTTAAGCATCGAATTTTTTGTTGATTTTTTCTTGTTCTTATTTTCTATTAAAGAACGTAGGTACAATATGTCAACCTTTATAAAATAAATACTAAAGGTATGTAAGTAGGTATGTAGATATTCCCAGTGCATAATAACATGTACGAAAATTGTTCTGAGAAAAGATCCCAGCGAACCAGTGGAAACATCAATGAGTCTGAAAAGAGTTCCGAATAGGAGCGTCTGCACTCTTTATAAGTATCGGCTGAGCGATTTGGTATGACCAGTACAACCTTCAAGGTCATGAGAGGTGAGAGTTATCATATCCGCAGATAAACTATTCAGTTCCATTAAAGTCATAATTTCCATCAGATCGGAGTCATAAAAGTGTCCTGTATGATCATATTTCAAAGGATTCTTTTTTCACATTTCCAGACTTATGAGCCCCCATAACTCACCAAGTGGAGTTTGCTCCCGAGGTGACCCTTTTATTACAGCCGGCATCGTCTAGGTATGGCCGCCAACACTCCGAACTAAGATACGGCAACTCTTAGCTGAACGTCTACTCAGACCAAGGGGTATAGTCCATAGCGGATCCACATTACTTTATGCTCTGCCAAGCGTTGCCGTTTTCCCACTGGGCTTGCAACGCTCAAAGACAAACATTGCTCAAAGTTAAATCAAGATGCATGTTTTTTTATATATTCACTTTTGAACTCAAAGTCAAGGTTGTTGCTTGCTATAGCAATTTTTATTTTTCTAAATTTGGTTGAAATGAAAATTTTGTTGTATTGTGGATGTTTTTTTTTTTGTGTTTATGGTCATTTTGAAAGTCAACAAACAGCGGGTTGCATCAATACTTTTTTTTCGAAGGAAACGGTCTTTGGCTATTTTCCCCATAGAATATACTCGTATATCTATGCATATGTATGTGTGCCTGTTTGTTAGGGAATGTGTGGGATCTGCGCTTCTGGCTCACATCCTTACATACTAAATCAGTGTTTACATTGTAGCTACCCTCTAGGGAAAATTTTTACTACAGAACGGGCGTGCTTAAAGTATGTATATGGGGCAGAAATGCTGGTTCGTTCTCAATTTCTTTTACAAGTGTTTTTTCCAGAGTTCAGAGCTAGTGTCACGCTTGCAGCTTAGATCAAACTCGTTTATTCGTGCTATTTCGATGATTCGGAACCAGACTAATATTCCCTAAACTGATTGTTGCATTTTTCGTATTATTAGAGTTCAGAATAATTTTTATACAACAATTTTTTGATTGATAATAGTTTAAGCCTGTTAAATTTGATAAGTAATTAGTAGTCAATTGATTAGACGGTTTTTTTTTAATTGGTAATGATTATTTTAATTGTTTTCAAGATATGGTAATTTTAACTTGAATACGATTATAAAAAAATATTAAAAAAAATTTAAAAAAATTAAAAATAATCAAATATAATCGCAAAAAATAATCAAAAAAATATAAAGTAATCAAAAAACAATATCAAAATAATCACAATAAAAATTAAAAATAATCAAAAAAATCGCAACCCAAAAAATATGTAATCGGAAAAAAAAGGTTATCAAAATAATTACAAGAAAAATTAAAAGTAATCAAGAATTAATCAAAAATAATCGCAAAAAAATTACTTGAAAAAAAAAAAATAATTAATCAAAAACATTTTTTTTTTATTTTTTTTATTATTCTTAACAAAATCGAAAAATCGGGATTGTTTTTTTATTCTTTTTTAATTAATTTGAAAATAATAGTTAGGAATTTAAAGTAATGGCAACTAATCGTTAAGTGGATTATCACGAAAATAATGCATCACGAAAATAATGCATCAAACCTGTAATCATTACGATTAGTACTCATTATTTAATAGGTCTGTAATGGTTACGCAGTTGTCTCTTTTCAACTAATGAAAGTCTGCATCAAAACTTTAACTCATCTATGTATTACTCTTTTGCCCGCAACAAAAAAAAATAATCGGAACAAAAGGTAATCAAAAAAATATGAAAATAATCTCAAGAAAAATTAAAAGTAATCAAGAATTAATCAAAAATAATCGCAAAAAAATTACTTGAAAAAATAAAAATTAATCAAAAACATTTTTTTTTTTTTTTATTATTCTTAACAAAATCGAAAAATCGGGATTGTTTTTTTTATTCTTTTTTAATTAATTTGAAAATAGTAGTTAGGAATTTAAAGTAATGGCAACTAATCGTTAAGTGGATTATCACGAAAATAATGCATCAAACCTGTAATCATTACGATTAGTACTCATTATTTAATAGGTCTGTAATGGTTACGCAGTTGTCTCTTTTCAACTAATGAAAGTCTGCATCAAAACTTTAACTCATCTATTACTCTTTTCCCCGCAGGGTGCTAGCGTCTGTGATTGAGTGTTTGCTTGTATGTATGTATGTATGTACGTCCATATCAAAGTTGTTTGTTTTAAAAATATTATACAATATTTTCAGTAGCAATTGCGTCAATTTATTTTGGCAAAAATATTTGTTGTTTTTTCTTTCCTTTGAAGAAATTTTATTTTTAATGAAGTAAACTAATATTAGATCACAAATTCCCAAACATGGTGTTAAGTCAGCATTTTCAGTTCCAAAAGGCACTTTTGTTGGCACACGAAATGCACACAGGGGGGAGAACTGAGGAGAGCACAAGAGTAATTGATTAATCTGGAAGCAAAATACAAGAGTTTATTGTTTGAGTTAACGGCTGGCCAAAATGTTGAAATTTTCCTTTTATTTTTTTATCTTAACTAAACTTGTGCTGGCATTTCGCTTCATTATCAATAATGGAAATCAACGCATTTAAGATAGAAACAAACAACATTTTATGGCTCAAACTTTTTACTATTACTAACTCGATTGAGGCTCTTCATTAATTTTGTTCTTGCTACTTTTGTTTGAAAATATGTCAATGATCTAGCAAAAAATAAAATTTGAAGTTTGGGTGAGGGAGGTGTCAAAGTTGACGCTTCGAACAGAAATTCTTGTTCCACGAAATGGCTTTTAGTGAGCATTGAATAAAATCCCACGCTTTATAAACAATCAAACAGTTGTTCACTTACTTATAATTATTAATTAATGTCACGCAGTGGTTTTCAAGTTCATTTACGAATGTCAACACAAAAATTGCGAAAAATAGATTAGCAAATGTAAATAAGTGGAAGAGAAAAAAAATTAAAAAAAAATCATTCACATACATATGTACATATATATATATGTAATGTAAGGTTTTAGCTAGATATTTTTATACATGTTTCAATTCTTAAAAACATTACACTGTACAAAAACTCATGCCAGTTACAGAAAAGAAATCCGCTAGATGGCGGGGCATATATGAAAAAAATTAGGAGCGAAATTTGTCATCTTTCGAATGATTTGTTAGTCACTTTCTATAACGCACAGAATTGAAACTTGAAACATGGCTCCTTACTCGATATAGAGTTTTCTTTCATACCACGGCAACAATGTCAGTAGTGAAATTCACTAACTTCGACTACGACATTCGCAATCGACATTTTGTCATACCGATATTTATCACGATATTTGGTATTCATTATTAATATTTTTTCTCGATTTTTGCTTATTCGCAATCAGCTGTTTCGCAAACTAAACGACACATAATTTGCAGTTGTTTTCTATGTCATTAAATAAAATGCACATAATTAAAATTTTTTATTAAAAATTGGAATAATAATACTATATCCATATTATTATCATTAAAAAATGGCATTTGAGAACATAGAGTATGTTATATAGCGAGATGAGAAATCCTTTGCCCGCATCGTTATAGATAAGTTAGTGAAACGCATATTCGATAGTGCAAGCGACCGAGTCGCTATTGAAAATCTCGAAAAATCGAACCGAATCGAATCGCTGTAAGTTAGTGAATTCCACTACAGATTTAAAGGAAAAATTCCACTATCACCAAATATCGAGGTATGTCGTTTTTGAATCGAATTTTAAAGTAGGGCGTTATTGAAAATAATTTTGAGATAGGGTGTTTTTTAAATATATTTTAAAAAAGGGTGATCTTCCACTCAGCAGTCGATATATTCACCCAAAAACGGAAGCAGAACTATCATGTACTTTTTTTAAAAAGTTTTAGACAGAACTGTTAAATAATGATTACTAATCGTAATGGCTACCGGTTTGATTAATTATTTTTCTGAGTATCCATTTAGTGACTGATTATCATTACTTAAAATTTTTTATGATTATTTTCCGTTTAACTAAAAAATAATAAAAAAAAAATCATGATTTCTTGCGATTATTAAAAATAATCGAAAGTAATCATAAAAAAGTTTTTTTTTTTTAATTATTTTAAATTATTTTTGACTTTTTTATATTTTTTAAAAATCGTAAAAGATTATGATTTGATTGGTGCTTTTGTGCTCATACTAGTTTTGAAGTAAATTGCAATTAGTTGGTGTGAGTATAAGGAATGTAGATGTATGTAAGTATGTTTGTGCGACCATTTATATTTTCTTTATAAAAATTGCCTTTTTAAAATCATTACCTATACTTATATATATATAAATAGAAAAGCAATTTATTCAAATATTTTAGCAATGTTACATAAAAATATATTTAGCAATGAAATTTGTTTGGCAGAAACTTTAGCTAAAAATTGCCATGACTCAGTTTATGGTCTACGCTGCCTTTAATTTATTGAAATGAATAGAAAAAGTTGATTTGAATGAAAATCAGAGAATTTGGCACATTTGTGGGACGCAGCGGCTGTGCCACATGCTCAAACACTTGAATGGATGGCCGTCATGTCAGCAGTCTGCCCGTCAGTCAGCTATCCATCCGCTCATCATTACAAAATTAATAAAACAGAAGTGCAGACGTTTATACTCCTTATGTGTGTATATATGTATGCGTGCACACACACTCTTGTTGCCATGTAGCAAATATTTATTTAATACATACATATGTACAATCATATATAAAGATAAATTAATATATATATATATGAGTATATTATGACATTGTACACTTTTATTTTCGTTGGGTTTTCGCTGTTAGTTTTATGATTTTGAAACAGACTTTGTATTTCTTAAGTGTTTGCTGCTTTTTTTTTTTTTTTTTGAAAATTATCCACTAAATGATTTATGTTGTTTTTGTGTGCTTTTTGTTAAATATATATTTTTGTAAAATTAATTGCTGAATATCTGCATTAATAGCTTTGTTTCTCTGTTTTGCTTTTCAAATATATTGTCAAAAATGTGATAAATGGCTTGACAGTTGTAGTTTTTGAAATTCGCTCAATTTTCCAAATTGTTGCAGCCTCGCACACTACCTCATCACTCATCAATGATTCCCTTAGACGCAGTACTGACGTTAGCGCTGCTCACGAACGAAAAATTCAAACATTAATGTGAGGCGTTATACTTTTGGCCACTACTGTATAAATATACTTATTTTTAATATTTCGCTTAAAATGACAACCAAAGCGATACAACTCAGTATTTGTGGCTTCTTAATTGCCTTGGTGTTACCATATATTTTTAGTCTCAAAAGAATTGCTATTTGTTTGCTTAACTACTTGCTACATGGAGTGTCTAAGCTTTAAGGGGGCGAGTAGTTTTTTTTTTTTATTTTTAATGAGATTTTTTATTATTTTATTTATTTTAGAGAGTAGGTCGGGGGTGTGCAGGGCACGGGTTAATAGGGGCGACCCTTGACTAGTAAATTATTATTAATTTATTTTTATTTAAATTATTATTTGTTCTATATGGAACGAGGGGTGCGGGGCACCTGTTACACCTTATATTTATTAATTGGGGGCGAGCACTGTTGGCTCTGAGTGCGACTGGAGGCGCTTTAACTAAAAATATTTTTTCAATTTTTCCGTATCAGTCGAGTCATAGGATTTTTCGATTTTTGTTAAAAATACTTTGTATGTTTATGAAAATTGGAAAAAAAAACAAAAACATGATTACCGCTTGTATTATTATAACACTCGCATACCAATTCAAGCAAAATATTATTTTTAAATATAGAAACTTAAACACATTGCCAGCTAAAACTACAAAGAAAAGTTTAGTTTTTACCCGCTTTACCAAAACAAACGCGCGAGTATGTCTGTCCGTTTGTGCATTCGCCATAGCGTCATGGAATAAATTTATTAGCTTACATAGTATAATTAAAGTTTTGTTCAAAACAAAAATATTTTTGCAAATGACGCTGATATTAAGCAGAACCAGAACTGAAAAGTGATTTTCTGAATGGCCAGAGCGGAATTAATTTAAATTTTGTTTCGATGGAAAAATATTTGTGTGTGGGTATGTGGGTAGCTGGTGAATGTGGTTAAATGCGTATGTGTATGTAAATAAGGTACTCGTGTGTATTTTTTTTTTTTTTCAATATTAAAGTCATGTTAAAACAAGCGGAAAGAAAGCCACTGAAACCAATTGTTGCTCGCGCATAAACATTTTTATTATAAACAATTTTTTATTAAATAATCCCACATACTTTCTTGAAATTTATTATTTTTTTTTTTTTGTTTTAATTTTTTTTTTTTTGTATAAAACATACATATGTAGTTTATATAAATAGACATGTTTGTCTACTTGTTTATCTGACGATCGTTCAATCGTCATCAGTATCATTAGCACAGACGTCACATTCCAAAAACATCCTGTTTTTCTGCAGCCAAATGCCAGGGGCGTGCTGTTTAGCTAGAAAATATTTATTGTGTTAGCTTAAGAGTTCATAGAAAACAAAATACCTAAGCAAACTTTCTGTACGTTTAAATAAAAATAAAAAAATAAAAAATCCATTTTAAGTTTTCATAAGGGCGCGCCTAAAGTTCAATCGCTAGGTACCTGAAGTAGTGGGCTTAAAATGAGCTTGAATTGAGCTTGAATTGAGCTTGAATTTTATACACCCAACTCATTTCAATGTTTGATCTCTATGGTGAATCTATCGACTAGATAAAATTTTTTTTTGCTTAATTGGAAAAAAATTTGAAAAAAAATAAACAAGCAATAAGCATGCAAGAAAAACTATAAGCGCTTACAATTTTGGTTGCTAACTTGCAAACGAAAAGTTTGAATTTCATTTTTAAAGGAAAGTTTTAAATTAAAAAAAAACCCACAAAATATACGTCGGAAAAACATATTTTTGGAATTTTTTGCGTCTATATTTATTTTCAAAGGAAATTTTGAATTTTGAGAAAAAACATTTTTTTTTGTTATTTTATTCGTAAGTCGCTAAGTGCTTGCGAAAAAAATCGACCATAAAAAATGCAGGTAATTAAGTAAGTAAGTAAGTCTAGAATATTTTTTACTAATTCAACTGTAATCAAGTAAAATTTTAGGCAATTTTAGGAACATCTGCTGTAGAAGCAGCTTTAAAAACTCTTTTAAATTTCAATGATGAAAGAGGACTATTTTATTGTATCTAAACTCACACATATTGTTGCAAAAGAGTTCATTATTTTGACGCAAATATTTAGCCTATAATTTACAAAAGATTTACAACCAAATTAATGGACGCAAAATTACTAAGTCAAACCAGGCATAGCAATCACATACGAGTATGAAACACATTCATTAAAATATTTACACCCAAATGCATGGTGGCTAGTTATACAAAAAATATATTTCCAACTATTAACATATAAACGAACATATGTTTGACACATGAGCGCCAACTGTTTTCCCAGTTTGTGACAGCCAAACAGTCGTACATGCCAGGAACTAACATATTACTCTTTACATTGGACTACATACATATGTACACATGTATATTAGGGTGGGTTGGAAAAGAAATAAATTTGATTAGCGTGTTAATCACAAAAATTTTATGGACTTTTGAGAGAACACGCAACATACCAAATGTTTTTTTCCATTTTTATTTATTTGAAAATCGAGTGGGTCAGCTGGAAATGTAGAGTAAAACTTTTTTTTCCTTTTTATGAAATGCAAATAAGTATTAAAAGCTAGGTTAGGTAGAGCTGGCCGGTCAAATGGACTGAAAATGTTCATAATGGAAGTAAACAAAAAACAAATTTTTTAACCCACCCTAATTATATGCATTGCTTTTCAAAAATTGTTGTTCCAAAGCGAAGCATTGAAAATTCACAACCATTAACAGACCATCAAACGTACCGACGCGCTAAATGAATGAGTGGGCGTTAGACTACAAACTTGCCTAATCCTATGAATTTCAATATACCCAAATATATATTTTTATGCATGTTTGTTTGTATTTATATACTTTTTAGAAAGCTTAGTAAATATAGAAAATTGTTTTTTCTTTTGTGCTTATTTAGCTGTGTCAAATTTCCATTGTCGAGCTCCACTTTGTCCTTAGTGTTTATTATTCGCAACAATTTTCTCAATTTTATGTCTACACAGAAATCTTTGTTTATACATATATACATATGTACATATAAATATAGTGTTTGCATAAACTTCAAAATTTGTTTTTATTAAACTTATTTGTTGTTCCTTCCTTTTTAGTTGCTACGAATGTGATTTATGGGCATTCCTACAAGTTGGTGAAATGAGAATAGATGTTGCGCGTGTGTGTGTGTATTTGTGCGAAGCAATGACCGATTGATAATTCAAAAGCAAAATTTTGTCAACAGGAAACACTTGCAAACTTAAAATTATATACAAAGTAGATGCTCATGGTTGTGCGAGGCTGCGCCACTCACGCAAAAATTGTTATTTTTACAAAAGCAACAGAAATAATGATCCTATATTTGAAACTAGACCGACAGAAAAACATTTATATTAATTTTTTTTCCCGCTTAGTAAAAAAAGTTCTACTACGGTATTTAAAAAAATTAACTTGGGCACTTATTTTTTACAAAAAAAAAATATTTAAATTTTATATATTAAAAAGTTTCAAATTTTTTAAAATCGAAAAAATTTAAAATCGCCAATTAAAGCTGGAATCATTATACCTCTGCTATATCTATAACAAATTTATAGAAGGATACTTTTCGTTTTTACAAAAATATAAATTTTTCGAATTTTGACCAAAAAATTTTTTTGTAATTTTTATTTTCTAATCGAATTCGTTTATTTAAACACAAAATTACTTAAATTTGAGCACTAAAAAATTTGTATTTAAAAAACATTAAGGCACGGTGCGGTCACTGTGACCTTTTTAACCACTAAGCATTTTTGTATATCCTTCAATCCCTCAGAGGCAAATGAGAGTAAAAAAAAAAAAATGGAACATAAAAATATGACAAAGCCATTTGGAGTTGTGATAAACCCGGCAATTATTTTTATTCTTTAAATAAATACATTCATATGAAATCTTTGAATAAGTCCCCCCCTTCCGTACTCACATTAATGTAATAAAAATCAGCACGGCTCGCAGTCAGGTTATGCATTACGTATTCATCGCAGCCAAAAGCAAAAACTCATAAAAATGGAAGTTACTCATACGCCATGGCGTACTAACAAAGCATGTTACGGTAAATAAAAGCCAACCACACATACATACATCAATAACATACACTCCAGCCATTTGCAATAAAACCACAACTCATTTAATCCAACGAAATGTAAGCAACACAAAGATTTCCAACAAACATTTTATCAATGAGCTATTAGCTCCGGTTTTCTTGTGCAGATAATTCAAATATTTAACTTTGTAATAAACAAAAATGTAAATGCGGCAAAAATTAAAAGTACACAAGTATGCATTAGGGTGTTTTGAAGTGTGTAGACAATTTTTTATACCCACAATACACTTGAGAATCGAAATAGATATGGAATGCTATGTATAAAATTTCTTCGGCTGAGTTAAGAAATCGCGTGCTTTCCGCTTTAGGAAGTTTTTTATCTAAATCAAATGGTCACAGCGCCCTTTTTTCGATGTCGAAAATTTCGAAAGACATATCAAAGGTGCTATTTTATTTTCTGGTTTAGTCATAATTTCTTGACTTGATTTCTTCGAAGTCGTATGATGTCATGTCTCTTTTTTCAACATCGAAAATTTCTAAAAACATAAAATGAGTAAATCTTTTGAGTGGCCACGTTGAAGTGGGCAAAGTAGTATATAACCACGTCCCTTTTTTCGATATCGAAAAATTCGAAAAATTATAAAGTTCATTCCCTTTGGCAGCTATGTATTTCGAATTGGTATCCATATAAATTTTTTTTTAATTTCAGCTGTTCAATAACTATTTAGCAGGCATATTGGGTAACAAAAATAAAAACATCGCTCTCAAATGGGTCACCCTAATATACATACTTGTAACAACCACTTTGAAAGCTTAACAGCGTTTCTTATAAGAAGATTTATATATATTTTACTCACGTCGACATACCATAAAATGGAAATTTTGTCTCTTTTTTTCTTTGTCACTCTTTGACCCCTTGTCAAATGTAGAAGTTAAATATGGATTTGATAATGTGATTTATCAGCATAAAATAAATTCATGAAGATTTTCTGCAAAGCTGTGTTCATCGTAAAATTGCAATATTCTGCATTACTACCGGGTAAATGGAATGGTAATTTCGTATGAGATGAGACAAAAAACCAACCCCACTCGCCTACATTAAGTAAATCTTTAGTCTCTAGACAGCTGCGGTTTATGTCATTGCTTGTCTGTTTAGTTACTTCCAACGTAGTTCGAGTTCCAACCGTTACCGACCATTCGCAAGTCAGCAACCGAGGTCTTAGTAGCTCCTACCTTAAGATTTGAGAGTTTGTCTTCAATTGCCATGTAGAAATTTCTATAAAATCACTACCTACTCGTAGAAACATGCCAATTCACAATCAACACAAACATCCACCAAATATTCCATCAAAGAACATTACAAGGAAGTACATAAATTTTGTTTTAACATTACAACCGCCTTTGGCATTCATATCAAATTTATTTTTTTAAATGAATTATGTATATGCATTTGTTCTATTCTCAAGGAGAATAACATCAGCGAATGCATTCACCAAGGCATAGCAAACACTTGTACAAACAAATGTCAAAGCTCGAAGAGTGTGTATTTACCCACAAAAAAATGTTGTAAGAAATTATAAGTAATGAGTAATATTTCAGGCAGAGCCTCCTCTCTCATAAAGAAACATAAAATAATTATTCCTCAACTCAGCGAGGTTTTGCTCAATTAATTGTTTAGCCAGCTTTGAAGAAATTTGAAAGCTATAGACTTCCAAACTGCTCCTCAGTCTGCAGTAATCGATAACGCGCAAAAATAAAATTTATAGTTCGTAGGAGTAAAAGAATCCAACTAGCAGCATTTGCAATTTAAAGTTACTTTTATAGTTAGCAACTAAAAAACTATACTTTGTAAGATATTTGGGTCTCAAATTAATTTTTCTTTTCAAACATCGGTGCATTCAAATTGTTGGAGAGAAATTTAGTGGACTAAGCTATCAAAAAGTATGCCCCCAGAAGATCGAAACCAAAAAGTAATGATATTTCATGATCTTTTACAATGACAACTACACGATTTCGATTCTTATAATATTATCTCGACGATACCTCGAATTGTCAATTGAGTCATGTTATCTCTAAAGCGATACGAGATGTTATAGCATCGAAGAATCTAGGCCTTAGCTCTTTGACAGTTCGTCAAAAAAATATTTCCCAAAAGACGGTTTTCTAGAGCTGTGAACTCGAGACGAGTCCGAATTGGACAGAATATCATTGGAATTTGACACAATATCATTCAAATTGTTTTGTTCCGGGGTTTCTATGATATCAAATAAAAATAAACACTTGCACACAATTCTGGGCTCTGATTTGAAAGATGTCAAAATGTTCAAACGTTTTCAAATCTTTTTTGAACTCAAATGAAAATTTTCAAAACGCGCTACATAAAGTTGTTTTGAAAAAAATTAAAGAGAATTTCGCATGTAACTACAACCTAAAACAATAAGCCTTATAAATAAACATTCTAAGCCGTTTAGTATAAAAAACGATTTTTTTTGGTGGCTACTCACACAACTATGTATGAATGCTATCAACAGCGATATTTTAAGTTTTGCCACAGCAATAACAATTTTCTTTGCCATTCTCTTGCAATTTGAAACGTATTCATTAATATTTGCATAAGTTAACATTCGTAGAAGAGAAATCTAGGAAGATTGGCAATATTCTCGCATACAAAAAGCGGAATGACTACTTTGACTGTTTTGCATGTTTGTCCTGGTCCATGGATATGCAATTTGTGTCAGCATAGAAGGGGTTGTGTTACAAATGTTTTAGCTTTATTATATTGTCAAGTTGTTGAATAAATTGCAAATTGCTTACTAAGTTTCTACTACCTACATTTAAGAGCTGGACTGAAGTATCTGGTGTATCTCTTGTGATTTTCTTTCAAACAGATATGACGATTGCCATTTGTTTGTTGGCTTTGATGTTAAACTAACGAAGCTGAAGGATATTGCAAAGATGCGTTTTAGTGCTGGTTAGACATACTAACTAATTCCAGGTAGAACGATATAGTTGTTATAGTAATTTTTAAAGCCACAGTAAAATGTTGACACCTTAGGTGATGGATGAATGTGTAAATATGAGGTTCTGGGAGGAATGGCGTTAAAAGAGATTTCAAAAATAAAATTAAAATGTTGACTTTTCCAGTACTTAAACTTGCTGCAATTTTATTTCATTTAGTGGTGGAAAAATATCGATAGTAGTGGGTATCGATATCTTTAGTTGCCTATGTATTTATCGAAGCTATCGACTTTTACACATTTGCAGATAAAAGCAAGTTTCATTGCTATTAAAATACTAAAGTGTGTCAATTCCCAATTTACAGGCGTACTAAACCCTATTCGATACAAATTAAACTCGATAGTAATAAAAATAATAAAAAGAAAATCGATATTAGTAACGATGGACAGAAACTATCGATAGTATCGTTGGTAGTTTGCCACCTTTAATTTATAGGAACGTTCAATCTGCCCAGTCCTTGCTTGGTGTACTCACAATCCCAACAGAAAAGTATTATCTAAAAACTTCGAATTCTTTTTAAATAGTAAATAAAGGGTTAAGCTCAACACCCACATTGGGTTGCTTTATTAAATATATATCTATCATGTTGTCATAGACCTATTTATTTGTCACTAATTAAATTGAATTGAAATTGTGCACTTGAAAGGCTGCTGGTGATGCCACTGATGATGCTTAACCACATATCGACCATCCTACTTACAGGTCGCATACGAGTATATAGAATAATCTTTACCCAATAAAAGTAAGTATTCGTAAACTATCGCAGAACTAGTAACAATCAAAAGTCGATTAGGGGGTAACCACCCCTTTTTTTACTCAAGCCACGGGTGCTTATTTTCACCAGTGCATTGCTTGGCAACCCGTTCTGAACCTGTTCTCATTCGGACAGGCCTAGGGCCTAAGATATTTTGGCTTTGGCTAGTTTTGAACTGATTCCATTTTGAAGGGTTTGGGGGTATTTTGGCTTTGGCTAGTTTTGAACTGATTCCATTTTGAAGGGTTTGGGGGTAGTTCTGCTTGTCTTTTAACAATAACTTTTGTTACCAGTACCGAATGCGTCACATAAAGGATAATTCAAAACTATCCTTTTTGGAGACCGCTTCGTAGTTTTGCTGCAGGGTATTGCCTCCCATTGTAATTTACGTAGCAAATCTATGCTCTTCAATATACCACTTTTACTTACACAAGCACTTTCGTG
Source organism: Sphenella marginata (assembly GCA_951509765.1). Taxonomy (NCBI): domain Eukaryota; kingdom Metazoa; phylum Arthropoda; class Insecta; order Diptera; family Tephritidae; genus Sphenella; species Sphenella marginata. The sequence continues at coordinate 3,531,368 of OX608079.1, read as the reverse complement.
TCGGTGTCACAACCAAAGTCCATTTAATTTTATTCTCGCTAAGAGAGCAGCTGGCATATCTTTTTATTTCCTTACAATATACTTGAACTAATGAAAGGAAACCACCAAATGCGATGCACGAATAAGGAAAAAAAGCTTTAATTATTTTCCAACATAATCGCTTTTAGCTGGGTGTATGTAGTCCATTGGTTTCCCCATTCTGCTGAATAATTGGATTTTTAAAGATGCGTGAAAAGGGTATTTGCTTCAATGATGACCTCCTCATTTGACCCAAATCTCTTAACACTTAGCCAGTTCCAACTAGGAGTATACCTAGAAGGAAGAATGGGAGAAGAATTTAGTCGTTGGTGATATGAACTCCCTAAACATTTCTTACTGCTGAGTCCCTGGACACACAAATATTGATGGGAGCTGATTAGATGGCCAGGCAAGGCTTCGAAAGTGACTCGAGGTGGACCACCATTGGGAAATTTCATGCGGAGAATAAAGTGAAGGTAAAGAATGCACTATGGGCAAAGAGCTCAAACAATCTTAGTAAAAGGGGAACATCATCTCTTCTTAAAATTATTCTGAACGGTTCCTAAAGCCCAACGCGAATGACTCAATTCGTTTGTCCTCTGACACAAGTGAGACACAATTTTCAAATACATAAATATAAACCAACCAACCTGGAGCACAGCTGGGTATAAAAATTCAGGAAATCTGCAACAAATCACGTACACAGCTGTAATAAAGAGCAATTTAAAAGAAATTAAAATTAGTGTTATATTAAAGTATAGTTCGGTAAATAACTTTTCGACTTCCCCGAAATTGAAACTTCGTAGCTAGTGTTTCCCTTCAAACGCACGTTTCGGTTCAACTCATTAAATTTCATGGGCAGTAGGCAACTGACACCTTTTCGAGACTAAAATAGTGGTGGGGGTGTATCGAAGGCAGTACTTGTTGTTGCCTTGGAAAGAGGTTTACAAAGCACTCAAGAAAACACTTCAACAAGTAACTTATATATACGTAAGTATGTATGAACATAAATCTCGTAATGAGCATATTTTACCCCTCAACGCCTTCTCAATAAAACTCTTCGTTACGTTGACTAAATTTGTATGCCAATTAATATTCTAAGCACCGATGTCTAGGCGTATCGTTCACTTAACTCACAAACGTCTACATTCACGCATACAGTCGCAGGTCTAACAAAGCGAATGGTATTGACCAACAGTAAAATCATTGCGCTATTCCCTTGAGAGCCCTATCAGCCAAAAAGGTTTGCATTACAAACGTACATAAGTGGTTTGTTTGTATAAAAGAGTGTAGTTGATAAATATCTTAAAGCTATTGTACAACCACCAAAACATTTTCATTACTTACAAAATTATTATTTTCTTTGGCTTTGCTTTTCACAAAAAACTCAACGAAATTGTATCTTAAAGTTACACAAAAGCATCAAAAGCTTAGGAAACTGGCTATGAATGGTTGTCCCTATTGGTAAGATTTTTGTTCTGAGCTGCTACGAATTTATCATGGCAATTTTTAGGCACAGGATTATTTTATTTTATTTTTTTATTTTTTGTTTTTTTTTTTAATTTTTTATTTTTTTATTTTTTTTAATTTTATTTTTTTATATTTTATTTTATTTTATTTTATTTTTTTTTTTATTTTTTTTTTTATATTTTATTTTATTTTTTTTTATTTTATTTTATTTTATTTTATTTTATTTTATTTTATTTTATTTTATTTTATTTTATTTTATTTTATTTTATTTTATTTTATTTTATTTTATTTTATTTTATTTTATTTTATTTTATTTTATTTTATTTTATTTTATTTTATTTTATTTTATTTTATTTTATTTTATTTTATTTTGTTCAAACATAAAACAAATTATAAATTTTCCTAGAGGGATAGTTTGCGAACAAAAACTGACCATCTAAAGAATTAAATCGCAGGCAGCTGGAATGCCGACAGTCTAAAAGGCGTTAAGATTCCGAAGATTGGACTGTAATATCCGCACAGCAAATTTTAAGGAAATAATTCAATGTTGCTGCGTGTAAAGTGAAAACTTAAAGTTTTTATAAGGCCATATGAAATGGTACAGGCACGTACTTGTTGCTTTTGTATACATGTATGAGTGAAAAATAATATGTACATATGAGTGAGATTCATTTCCCGTATTTGATGGCTTGTCACTTGCGCGTTAATAAATCCCTGCCACTTCAAGTAAAGCAAAGCGGGATTTTATAGTGGAAATTGAAAAAGAGTTATTGACTTTGAGTGTGAAGGAAGATTCACCCATTTCCGAGAAAACTTACTATGACACTGTTCTAAAATCATTTGGAGAGTTTTTGACGTTCATTGAGGAACGCCACAAGTTGGCCCGAAAGTATTCGCTAACCCCCTCCGCCTGACTAACACTCTAATTCTGAATAAATAATGTTAAAAATATTTCGAATAGGGAAGCACAAGCCATCTAGTAAACCAGATACAATGGCAATTTGACCGTAGCAATGTGAACTAGAGATTGAAAAAAATTTAACATAAAACTCACAACAGAAGGAGCCCAAGTTTTTTTATGATTATTACAATGGATGGATGGCATTCAGGCCTAGATAAAATTCTATGTTGCACTTATTAGCAGACGATTTTATACTGACTATTACTTAAGTATGTATTATGATTTCCAGCTTAATGCTTTCCAAAGTTCAATGTCAAGAAGATTACAAAAGCTTACAAAAGAAAAGCGAAAACGAAATGAAAATATGCGAAACCAAATAAATATAGTAATGTACATGTCATCAAGTTACTATGCCTTACTTTTACGAGGGCAATTTGAGAATTCGGATACTTTTTGAGTTTGGTAAGAAGATCACAGCCGCAATCAGCTTGAGTTTAAAAAGGAAAACGTTTCATACAAACTGTTTCCGTATCTTAGAACTGCACTCGTACTTATTTCTTTATATTTCTTTGTATGTGAATATGTTTAACAAAATAAATTGCCATCATGGTCGTCTCATCAGTTTCAATTCAATCAACAGCGCTTGAATGGAGCTTATGTTGCCACATATCCTTCAAAAGTTCATGTTTATCTATGTATGTGTGGGGGAGTATGTCGATGTGTTGAATTCTACAAGCAACTTATAAAAACATTTGAAAGCAAATAAGCAACATGTACTCTCTGCCGGATAAGACCTGTCTATATGCACATGCTTATGTTGGTATGTAGTGAAAATTAGAATTTATTGCTTCATATGAAAACACATTAAAGCTATAAATTGTAAAACTTGAAATGGAAAAATAATCGAAAAAAGTAAAAAGTCAGAAAAGGGAGACATTGAGAACTTTTTATTATAATTCAAGCTTAAGCGCTCCAATGTAAATTGTTTATAAGGCACTATTTGAACAATTTCGCATTTTCGAACATTAACTTCGAAACTTTCGAAGATGATTTTTTTGGAATTTCCTCAATGAATTTCGAAGTTTTTCGCAATAGCATGGTATCGCTGAAATAAACTGCTTTAAAAAACTTTGGAAGAAAGGACCTCGAATTTTCTAAATGAAAAAAAAAATTATAGCTAGATTTGTTATAAGTTTTCGAATTAAATTTTTTAGAAATGAAAATTTAATGCAACGTAGTTAGTGGATTATCTTTCGAACATTAACTTCGAAATTAAAAATGTACCTTTTTCTAATTTTTTGGAATTTCAAACATTGATTTTAGATGTTTCAGAAATTGAAATACTCACTTTTTTATCATATAACATAATGAAATTGAGTAAAATATGCAGAAATTAATTGCCGAGGAATAATTTACGTACTCTCAAAAAAGGTAATGAAATAATACATAGCTTCGAACTCTTGAAAGTTAACTTTGAAAGCTTTCAATGTCAAATAACGTGCTTTCGTACTCTTTGGAAATTTAAAACACTGATCTCAAAGCCTTTTTAAATTAAAATACTTAGCTTTTTTTATAGCCAATAAATTTAAAATCAGATAAACTTGGATTGTCGAAACTTTGTATTTGAAAAAAAAAAATCAATTTTTTAACAAGACGAAAAGTGGTGTTAATTCGAATTTTCGAACTCAAATTTCGAATATTAAATAAAAAGGAGGTTAATTAAAAATTGAACTTTTAAAACTTTAAACATTGATTTCAAAGCTCTCTGCAAAACCGTTTTTGAGTAAGTCAATAAGTGATGAATCACGATGACACACGTTTATTCCATCTGGTCGCATTTTTGTGCAATAATACAGAATATTAACAACAGCATACCTACATACGGAAGTATATATGTACATATGTATGTTACTATATGTTATATGAATACCCCTGTAAAAACGTTGGAGTATGGGAGTACTCAAACATTTATCCTCATTCATACAAAAAGGTGGTACAATTTATAAGCCCATGTCCGGTGATTGGATCACCTAACCCATATCGGAGCACCCTGCTGAATAGTCTATGGAACACCTACGTGAGAGTACTTTGAAAATGCTGCCAAAAGGTTACTCTATAGAGTACTCTGCAGTAAAGCGAGAGAGGGAGTATGTATTCTTTTTGAGGACCACCTACTCCCTCTCTCGCTTTGCTGTTGAATACTCCATACAGTAATCCAATAGGAGTATTTCGGGAGTACTCTCATGTAGGTGGTCTATAGAGTATTCAAAAGCAAAGAAATGGAGTACTCCGAGTCGGATTAGGTGATCCAATTACCGGCCATGGCCATGTAAATTTGACCACCTTTTTTATATGAGCGAGGATAAGTGTTGGAGTACTCCGATACTCCTTAAGGGGTACTCTATGGAGTATGGAACGGAGTATTTCGGTTTTTTGCAGGGACATACATACATACATATGTATTTGCAGGTGGTAGGGGATACTTGTTAGACACATTTAAATACAACTCACTAAGTGATTTACCCACATTTGTGCAGACGCTCAATAAAGTTGTAACATATGATAATGCGCCCTAGTGAATATTTCCATAATTCATACAGCAATGGGAGACGGCATCCACGGCGTATACGTGACATTACAAATTGGAATGAAACGGAGGAGAGAACTTGAAGTGTCACAAAGTAGAACTTAGCTCGTATTTTGTCTGTGAAATAATAATATCATAAAGATATATAAATATATATATATTTTTTTTGATTTGTTGTACGGACGAACATGTGTGTATTAGAGCGTATCATGATGTATGGCATGAAGAAAAAAATGAAAATGTTCCAAAAAAAATTTAAATTTTTGGTAAAAATTAGCCTGCGCTTAAGTAATGTTACTAACTGGCTTCAGATTACAGGGTGTAAAAAAAAAGTTATTCCATTATTAAAATATTCACAAGTCAGGTTTCAAAGACGGGGTGTTAGAATTTTTGGGTTTTTTTTTTGATACGCTCCAATGTATTTATCTAACAACAATTCTACTTGGGTGCGCTTCATTTGTACTATTCGGTCTTATGACAGATTTCGCTTTTTCAAAATGTTGACTGTCTACTTTTCACCTTTACGCTGCATAACTGAGTGTTGGCATTTATATATATATTTACTTTGGAAATGGTTTAGTGTTGACATATTAATTGCATTTCTACCTTTGCCGTGCTTCATCTTCGTCACAGTTGTCGTGAAAGGCAATCGACTCACCAACACTTTGGCTGAATTAAATATTTAATATAATTGATTAAAATTGAAAAAAAAAAACGTGCAACAAATGAAAGTGCTTGCTTTTTGACAAGTTATGAATACACTTTTGATATTTTTAGCTTTGCCAGATTGTCACTTTTATACCATTTAGAACAATCATGAAGTAACTGCCAAATGAAATAACTCGCAACGAAATTCTTTTCAACTTTGGGAGTTATTTCATATTACTGTAATGCCACTTATTTCATTTCTTTTTTTGGTAGTTATTTCATTACTAAAGCTGTGGAACTTTTTCATTTAGAAGTCATAGGTACCACGACTATTTTCGATGTTTAGAGCCCCTTTTCACCCCGTTGACAGGTAATAAGGTCAACGGAAATAGGGTCAATTAACTTTATTTCATTTTTCAAATGGCAATGACGTCAACACTATCTGTAGCATGCCGACTAAAAATTAAATCAGCATACATTTCTACATTTTCGAATACTTGGGATTGGTCTTTGTTACAAGATCTCATATTACAAATAAATTTTGACACTCAACGGCAACACTTAATATTCCCCAAGCCAAATAAATTACCTCTGCACGTTGCCAAACTAAATAAATTAGTCCATATCGATGCATATAAATGCATTTTCTTCTTTGAATTATCATCTTTTTGGAAAAACATTCAAATTTTATTAATTTCATTACATATTTTAGGCTGCGGTTAGTTTAACGAAATTATGCAATTTTAGTCAAAGGTGACATTCACTTATAAAAGGTTCATTGGAAATTATAAGGTGGATTTTACGTTATTCAAAGAATTTCAACTAATATATAATTAACTATATGTTTAAAAATAATAATATTTAGAAATGAAAGCATTATATTAAAATGAATTGAAAAAAAATCAGTGCAATAAAATATTAGTGCTGGAACTAATTATTTAAATTTTAAAATAAACAAATGTGATTGAAAACAAAAAATATAAATTAACACAAAAAATTCTAAAATGATTGAATTTTATAATAAAATAAAAATTTAGAAAAAAATTAACAAAAATTTTATTTTTTGTAAATGTGTTTATTTAGTTAAGAAAGTGGAGTTATACCACTTGTGCTTTAAAGGGCTCAAATATGAAGCTGGTCATCGATTTTTGAAAAAAATTGAACAAAGTTATGTGCAATTGGATTTTCAAGTACATGAGGAGCTCCAACTTCGAATGTGTATTAAAATTTCATAAGGCTATATAATATTTTACAGATTGAGGGTTCCACTTAGCAAAAATTCTCTAGTTATCATACTGAATTTTTGAAAATGGTGCATTACTCTAGCTTGGGATGTTTGTGTATCTAGTGTGGTGTTGCGGCGGGCAAAGTTTATTGAGCTTATCCTTATAAACTTATAAAATTATTTTTCCGGAACCAAGAAAAATATGTTCATTTTCAAGAAACCATCTATACTTTGAAAAAATAACGCGGGACATCCCTAATATAACTCTTTGTATATAAAAGTATTTCATTCATTTGAAGCATCCAGATTTATTAGCCATCATCAAATTATGTTAGCATTAAGCAACGAAATTAATCCACAACAACAAATAACAAATTGTTTTTTTATTAATATAAATTATTATTACTATACCGCTTATTATTTATTTATCTATTTAAAGAGACTTTGGGAAAAAAGGCTGCGCAAATCAAATATGGCTAATTAATTAATGGCTTCAGTCAACAATTAATTAACCAACCACAAGTACAAAAACAAAAACGCTAAATACTTTTAAACCAAGTAAATTGATGTAGCTCACCACTCAACATATCCACCCTTGTACCTTCACCACCGCTTTTGAGCGCCTCATTACACTCCAATCAAACCAAAAATGTATGGTTTATTATTGGAGAATCTCTCTGAATATATTAAATCTGTTTATGGTGAAGAGAAATGGGAAGATATACGTCGTCAAGCTGGCATCGATTCGCCATCATTCAGCGTACATCAAGTGTATCCGGAGAATATGTTGAACAAGCTGGCAAAGAAAGCGCAACAGGTAAATACAGTAAATGTCATGAAGGGAGGGATAATTGTATGTATGTATGTATGTGTGTAAATAAGTTCAGTGGGGGAAAATACGAGCAAATAATGGACAGTATTACTGATAAAGCTGTAGTGCATAACTGGTTCATTTGGGACATAGACCGTGAAGGTTGTGACTTTTAACAAAATGGATGAAATTTCTTTTAAAGATTAAGGATAGAACCCTTCGGCCTTGTTTCAAACTATGGGCCACCAAATATCTGGATTGTATAGTTCAGGTGCTCTTAACTCAGCAGACATCCGTCAACAACAACTACCCAATTAATTTATCAACTTTACTTCACATAACTCGCATAACCTTCAATCTTTTCTATTTCCTTTTAATATTTTTCAGGTACTCGGCGTATCAGAACGCGAATTCATGGATCAAATGGGTGTATATTTTGTTGGTTTTGTTGGCCAATATGGCTACGATCGTGTGCTCTCCGTGCTTGGTCGCCATATGCGTGATTTTCTTAATGGTCTCGATAATTTACATGAATATCTCAAATTCTCATATCCACGCATGCGTGCGCCCTCATTCATTTGCGAAAATGAGACACGACAAGGCCTAACATTGCATTATCGTTCGAAACGTAGGGGTTTTGTCTACTATACAATGGGACAAATACGTGAAGTGGCGAGACATTTCTATCATAAGGAAATGCATATCGAACTGGTGCGTGAGGAGATACTATTCGATACGGTCCATGTCACATTTCAATTAACATTCGATAATCGGGCATTCACTTTGGCATCGCTGGCGATGACGCGCGAAGAGAAACATTTGCCCATAAGTGCACATGTACTCTTTGAGATATTCCCGTTTTGCATTGTTTTTGGGTAAGTGTGTGTGTGTGTGAATGTACAGAGTATGGAAAAATCGAATGTTTCGATAAATAATTTCGAAAAAGTATATCTTTATTTTTTTGGACAGTGTTTTACATAATAGACTCCTTGTGATCGGAAAATGATGCCAAGAAAATTACCATCGAAAACCCCCCATGAAACTATGTAGCCTCAAAATAAACCCAAACTGATTTCTTACTTATTTGATGACAGTTTTTTTCGCCCAAAGCGTTTCCGAATAATCCTTACTCTTTTCTAACTCTGTAAATTAGTATGTTCTAAGGATGGGCGGTATATATCGATGTGTTATTCGGTACTTTTACAGCTTCCGATATTTTCGATGTAGCGATACTTCAAAATTGGTATCATATCTTCAAGTTTACATAGAAAGCGACTTAAAATTGCCCAAACGAAATTTTAATCGTTTTTAAGTTACAGAGCGTTTCCAGTTTTTCGAACTGTTTTCATTAAAAACGTATTTTTCAAGTTTTGATTCTTGACTTTCGTAGTGAAAAATATGATAGCTTTTCAAAAACGCTTAAAATTTACGATTTAAATCGGATTACGAGTTCGATTTTCCATACGACAGAAATCCCATCTAACCTAAATGAATAGAACTAACACTGTGGTGAGATAATTTTTCTGTAAGGAAAAAGTGTTCGAATACGAAGAGAACCCCGGACTACCTTTTTGGCGTTAGAGCCGTTCTAGACTTCACTTAATTTTTAGAAAACGTCATAAAATCTCAACAAACATTTTGGACAAAACGCTCGATGAATAAAATATCGATGACTTGCCTAAAGAATCGGCATAGGTACATTTTCCATGTATTTTGTTGTTGTAATTCAAAGAAAAAAGTAGAAATCAGCTGGTCTTATGACACGACCTGTAGAATCGGGTGCAGTGAAATAACGCCCAAGGAAATAACGCCCATGGGCGTTATTTCCCACTCAAAAAGGAAATTACGCCCATGGGCCTTATTTCCTTTTTAAAAAGGAAATAAAGCCCATGGGTGTTATCACCTTTTGCTGATGGGTGTTATTTCCTTTTTCGAAGAGAAATAAAGCCCACGGACGTTAAAAACGAATTAAAACAAGCTGATTCAAGCTGATTTTAACATATTTGTTATATTTTTATAAGGCGGGGTGCAATAGCGCCTTGTCAAATAAGCCCTTTAAGGCCTTATTACACTATTATTATTACTTTCATTTTTTTTTAATGAAACAATAATATTCTAATTCTTTTTGTATTTTATTGAATAGTTACACACAAATTTCACGTTAACCAAAGTGGGAAACGTGGCACGCGGAAGGACATCACCGTGGCGGTAGCCACGGCTATGGCACACACCCGGAGTTGGAATGGCGTAGCCCAGGGTTATTTTTTAAAGCGCGGCCGAAGGCCGCCTACGCGGAAAGGTGTTCTGCACTTAAAAATCGTGGATCGGGCCTCCGTAACTATAATCCGAAGGGGGAAAAGCAATATTTTGTTTCTGTGAAAAGTTATTAGTGAAAAACCGAAAATTGACCCGGGTCAGATCCCCAATTCGGGGCCCCATCCACGTTTTTTATGTGCAGGACACCTTTCCGCGTAGGCGGCCTTCGGCCGCGCTTTAAAAAATAACCCTGGGCTACGCCATTCCAACTCCGGGTGTGTGCCATAGCCGTGGCTACCGCCACGGTGATGTCCTTCCGCGTGCCACGTTTCCCACTCTTTTCTCACAGGGTAATTTGTGAAAAAAATGCTAATCAACAGTTCGTGTTGCTCGCGTAAAATCCTATGGGCGTTATTTCTCTTTTAAAAAGGAAATAAGAGCCATGGGCTTTATTTCTTTTTGCAGATGGGCGATATTTCCATTTAAAAAGGAAATAAGGCCCATGGGCGTTATTTCCTTTTTGAATGGGAAATAACGTCCATGGGCGTTATTTCCTTGGGCGTTATTTCACTGCACCGTAGAATCGGCATGCATGACATCAAAAAAAATATCGATACATTATAGAAACTGCCCATCTCTAATTTATATTTATAAGTGTATTCAGTTAATGTATGCTTTTCTTTTGTGGCTGGTGGGCCGTAAATACTGCCTGACTGCCTGCCTGTCATTTGAGTATGGCATTGCACTTGTGGTGGATTTATAATTATGTGCCGAGCAGCAGTGCATTTGATGGTTGTGGCATGTTAACTGGGCCATTTGCATTGCCTGCCAGCTGCTACCCATTGTATTTGTAATGCAAATTTCCGTATCCTAATTTTCTCTTCCTTTATTTCATCCAACACTTTACACGCGCTTCTGCAGTGGCGATATGGTTGTACGTAGTATTGGCAACTCCCTAATGGTTATACTACCCGATCTGCTTGGCCAGAAGATTACCGCTTGGTTTGATTTGGTGCGCCCATTAATTGCCTTCAAATTCCAAACTGTAAGTAAAAGCTGTTGCTAATGAGCAGCAAAACTCTGTAAATTACAAAATGGTAAATGGCAGTTGAATGTGGTTTAAGTCCAAGTTGGCATAATGTTAATAGCGCAGAGTTGGCTAGATGAATGTGTGGTGTGGTGGCGTTAGCATTTGTTCAATCGGCGACCATATTCAACTGTCAATTATGGAGCCTTAATTAAATTATAAATTCTATTTTTATTTTCTTTAATAGATTTTATATAGAACAAATAATATTTTTGAATTGGTCACAGTGGAGCCCGTTACCGATCGTGTCGATATTGAACCCACAACCGAATTGCTATTACACGATGACGGATCAGAACCAGAAAAGACATTGCGGTTGAAAGGTAATTGAGTAATGATTAGGGGATGCATGAGATAGGCTTAACTTGTATTCATATTCCTCCCTGAATTACCCATAAAACCGCTCACATCTTTTTCTCGTTTTGGAATTCAAATTTTGCCTCCAATAGTCTCGTTCTTGGGTATTTTTTAAGCGAACTTGACATTTTTTTATTTTATTTTATTTTATTTTATTTTAGTTTATTTTATTTTATTTCATTTTATTTTATTTTACTTTATTTTATTTTATTTTATTTTATTTTATTTTATTTTATTTTATTTTATTTTATTTTATTTTATTTTATTTTTTTTTATATTATTTTATTTTATATTATTTTATTTTATTTTATTTTATTTTATTTTATTTTATTTTATTTTATTTTATTTTATTTTATTTTATTTTATTTTATTTTATTTTATTTTATTTTATTTTATTTTATTTTATTTTATTTTATTTTATTTTATTTTGTTTCATTTTATTTTATTTTATTTTATTTTATTTTATTTTATTTTATTTTATTTTATTTTATTTTATTTTATTTTATTTTATTTTATTTTATTTTATTTTATTTTATTTTATTTTATTTTATTTGATTTTATTTTATTTTATTTTATTTTATTTTAGTTTATTTTATTTTATTTTATTTTATTTTATTTTGTTTTATTTTATTTCAAAAATTACACTAAAAATTAATTTCGATCATCGAAATACTTAGCTTTACTTATTTGATCAACATAAAAAAAATATTTCCAGGTCAAATGGTTTACATGGAGAATTGGCGTATGATAATGTTTCTGGGCACACCCGTTATGCCCGATCTGAACTCACTCATAACAACGGGCCTATATATAAATGATTTATCAATGCACGACTTTAGCAGGTAAATGTCAAAACTCTGAAATCGTACATTAAAACATAAAACTAAAAATCTGTATAACCTTCAGAGATCTCATGTTAGCCGGAACACAGCAATCAGTTGAACTGAAATTAGCGCTAGATCAAGAGCAACAAAAATCGAAGAAACTGGAAGAATCGATGCGTAAGCTGGACGAAGAAATGCGACGTACAGATGAGTTACTCTACCAGATGATACCAAAACAGGTGGCCGATCGTTTGAGACGTGGTGAGAATCCGATTGATACATGTGAGGTGAGTAAATGGAGTCGCACGACTGATGAAAGTTGGGTCTCTTTTGTATCGCAGCATATTTCTCTAAATCTTAACTTATTCATGTCCATGTTCCTTCACAGATGTTCGACTGCGTTTCCATACTCTTCGCTGATGTGGTCACATTCACCGAAATCTGCAGTCGCATCACGCCCATGGAAGTGGTGTCCATGCTCAATGCAATGTACTCCATTTTTGATACTCTCACCGAACGCAATAACGTCTACAAAGTTGAGACTATTGGCGACGCCTACATGGTTGTATCGGGTGCGCCAGAAAAATCTGCCAATCATGCGGATAAAGTTTGTGATATGGCCTTGGATATGGTTGATGCCATTACCGATCTTAAAGATCCCTCAACCGGCCAACATTTACGCATACGTGTTGGTGTACATTCCGGTGCCGTGGTTGCTGGTATTGTGGGTTTGAAAATGCCACGTTATTGTCTCTTTGGCGATTCGGTTAATACGGCATCACGCATGGAATCTACGGGTGCCGCCATGAAAGTGCATGTCTCCGAGCCAGCCAAACTATTTCTTAGTCCATCCTACAAGCTAACAGAACGTGGCGAAATCGATGTAAAAGGCAAAGGACCCATGAAGACATACTGGTTGGAGGAACGTGAAAATCGTAAATCTTTACAATTACCACCTGAACTCTTTCATCCCATCTCAACATTTGCGGCACCGACTGTTACCACAGCTAGTTCAAATGCATCCAGCGTTCCAGCCTCAGCAAGTGATCGTCGTTTGAGTATGTCACAAACATTAAAAGCGATTATGCCCGCAAGTGCGCAACCGGTTATAGGTTCAATTGAACGTATGCAGTTAGCTAATGCCACAAGTGCAATGATAAACTCAATGGAAACGACGTCTACGGTGCCACCAACAGATGGTAGTGCAAGCAAGGAACGTGGACGTATATATTCGCCGGTGACTTTTACTGATGTGGCGCGTCGTAGCATAGCCAACTCACCGGTGCGTAATGCTTGTGCCAACAACGAAAGGGGACGTGAGTCGCGTTCGAATTCGATGGGTCATGTTTTTATACGTACACCCAGTGATATTTTCGGTTCACTCATCTTGGATACAGAAGAATTTCTAGAAGACTTACAATACTCACGCAGTTCTTTAGTTAATAATGGAAATAATAAGGCGCTATGTCCATACAGTCCTGTGCCTACTTTTCGTATAGGAAGTGCGCCGGCAAAACCACGTCACAATGATCCCGATCACTTCACACCCGAAGAATTGGCAAATATGGAGCAAATAACACCGCCATCGACGGCACCATCACGTGAAACTGTCACTTGCAAAGTGGCGCCATCCACATCTTCATCAGCATCGCTGGAGAAAGTCAAGACAAGGTAGGCGGAACTAAGTTTATAATTATTACAGTGATTGATAGCAATTGTACGGAAGAGAATCGAATATTATTTTGAAGAGAAAAAAACGAAAGCTTAAACCGAAACCGGAGCTGAAACGGGTTGAAAAATCGATTATGAAATCGAGCCTGATCTTGAAGACCGAAACCAAAACTGAAGCCGAACCGAAATTTGCTCAACGAAACAGAAAGTCAACGTTGTTTCGTAGAACTCAAAGTCCAGTGCAAAGCAAAAGTCGAAACTTGAACTTTTAATCGGTGGCACTCCTTGAACTCGACTTCCACAATATTAATTTTTCCATCCCACCACACTTTCTTTCGCCTCTTTCTCATTCTCTCTAAATCATACATCTCTAAATCAAATAATTTCTTTTTCTAATTAGAAAAATCACATTTTCACGTAGCCTAACCGTGTCGGAGGAACCCGTGGTATCAACATCCGCGCAGCAGCAGCAGCAGTCACAGCCACAACAACAAAGCGAACAATTACAGAGTGAAACCGCTATAGTCTCAATGTCGAGAGCAGCGCTGCCAAAGAAAACTGCAATTGCGCTACCAACAGCATCGTCCATGAAGTCCACCACGACCCCCAGCAAAAACATATCATTCGGTAGTAGTAATAATTCATCTCGTGAATCGCTCTCGCCGTGTTCACCGCCAGTACGTTCCAATTCGGCACCGATACCCATGTCGAAGGCCGCACGCAAAGCATTTCTAGCAGCCAAACAGACGAAAGCGATAGAAAAACTGGATAAAATGATTGAGGAAGTGAATGAAGTTGATGTACAAAATAAACGTGCGAATATGCGTCGAATGGCTGCTTTTCGTGATGAGGGCGGTGGTGCTGGTGGTGGTGGTGGTGGTGGTAATGGTGGTTTAGTTGGGAGTGGAGGAGGAGCAGGCGGTGGTGGATGTCCATTATTTTTAACGCCACCACCACCGCCAGGTCCACAAATGACAAGTTCAATATCGGACTCGGGTATAGCTCATCACGGGTAAGTCAAAGAGATAATTGAGTATTAGCCAGGGAGTATTATTATTATGCGTGACTGCCGGGTCTCTGCAGAACCGGATTTTACCTGACCAAGGGTTGTTAATACAAGATAACCTTGCTTTATATGCAACCATGAGTTGTTATGCCTCTACAACAACAACTACAAGCGGCACTCAAAATTAATAAAAAAAATTGTATTCTATTTTTCTCTTCTTTTTGCAGACACAACCACAGCTATTCATCGGTTCACTATGCAACTTGTCATCATGCTCATGAACCAAAAATGCCGAGTAGTCATAGTTTCAGTCATGCACGGGAAGCGGGACATCAATGCTGCACAGGATATAATCATCCAAATGGGCGGCATCATCGAGTGCATTCCAATGCATGTCAGTTGCTCTAAGGTAACGCGAGAAATTCCGAACTTAAATCAGTTTTTTATAATTGTTAATAATAGCAAGACAATGCAAAAATTGGGCTAAAAATGTTTGTTTTATGTTTGCCGTTGGTGCCCTAAATTGCCCGTTTTGTGTTTCTTTTTTCATACTCAAATAAAAAAAAATTTGTTATGAAACTTTCCCACAAAATCGCTGATTTCAAATTCTGCATTGAAAAGCAATTTTCAACTTGACCTTTGGAATTGAAATTACTCGAACAAAATTTTTTTTAAATTATTTATTTAAATATTATAAATATAAAAAAAAATATTAGTACTATTAAATATTGGAAAAACAAAGCTCTTAAACTCGTAATATTTGAACAAAAAACCCGGTTTCGAATCGTCACATACGATCACGGATCAACAGTTTAGGATAAGTTAATAAACCAAAAATAATGGACCATATCAAAGTCGCTTTTAGTTAAAATCTTTACTTAACTTAAAAAGAGATTGAAAATTTTGGCCAATCATAGTCATATAAAGCTTTTTGATTTAAAAATTAAAAGTAATGAGAGCCCCTTCTGAAAAAAAATTCAGTTGGTTGTCGGTATGGATACATTTTTTATATTTTGCAAGGTCATCTGGTGTCAACTATTTTATTCACAAACCATGGCAAAGCTGTGGCAATAGGCGAAAAAGGCCAAATTCAAGACATAAACCGTGATTTTCAAATGTTAAAATGCCATTTTCGTCATTTTAAAATGAAAACTTCGTCTTAGTTTGTGTCTAAGTCTATTATGACGGACATGAAATGGTATTTATTTTAGAGTCATATTTAAGTAGATAAAACTCTATTTTAATTTCTCCATAATTATGGGCCAATGTTTGCTGATGTGACGATTCAGCCTCTGATAAATTTAGAGTGGGTCGAAGAGATTCGGAAGGGCTTTACTAAGTGTTAAAGAATTAAATTAATGAATGAATTAATGTTGTTTAATTAAAAATTATTATTAATTGATCAAAACCATATTTTAACTACAGGAAAAAATACAAAAATTTACTTATAAAAAACATATTAGTTAAAGCTTATTTTAATAAAAAATTATATTAGCAAAAATATATATTAAAAAAATAATACCTCTCTAAACGACAATACGAGAATGAAAAAAGTTAGTAACAGAAATGTAATTAGGTAAAATTTTTAGGAAAAAATTACGCTGCACAACAACACTTAAAAAAAACTCCTAATTTGTAATATGACAAACATACTTTTAAAACCGGCTGCACAAGGTATAATTTTCGATTTGTCCGCTTAAAGGTGATTTGAAGCGGCGGAAATGAGTGCAGAAAGCTATAGAGTTTCAAATAGCATTAATTTTAAAGTGCTTTTTGTTACCGGTTATAAGGATGTCTGGTAAGAAATTTCAAACTATGTATTTGTTGATTAAAAGTAATTAAATAAAAAACATGTTTATACTCGTCTGAAAGTAATAGTTAATTAAAATAAAGTGTGATTAAATAAATTATAAATTGTTGAAAATCAAAAGAAAACCAAAACAAAAGTTCTTATGTATGTACATATGTATGTAATAAAGTAATGTGTGTATGTATTTGTAATTATGCGGCAAATTAAATTCTAAATGTTTGAAAGTATAACAAAATACCTTGCAAAGGTTAAAGGGCAGCAAGCATATCCTGATAAATGTAGTCAACCGAAAGATGTACAAAATGTTTCAATAAAATATTTTTTTAGCAATGAAACTAAGTAAGAGTCTAAGAAAAAATATTATTGTATAAATAATAAATAATTGTATGAATATTTTTAATGAATTGTAATTAAATTAATAAAAAATTTAATTAGTAAAAAAAAATTACGAAAACTTAGTGAGAATTACAAATCGTATTTAAGTAAAATAAATTACAATATTTGAATTAATGTGAAAGCTTTAGGAAAGAATTTACTGGTAGTCTTAAGTGTGGAATGTATTGGTACCTATAGTTCAGAAGCCACTTGTTCATTTTTCTGACCAGTGGTCTCAAAACATAAACTCTCTATAGTATAGCGGTAATTTTGACAGCAAGATGGCAACTGGCTCCCAAACTATTAGAACCAAAGCAGAAAAAAAAACTATTTTTAAAATATTAAATTATTTTTATCCTGAAAATTAAATCAAAAAATTATTGTTGTGCTTTGTCATATGTTTAAGTATTTATGTAAATTTAGGTAAATATATATTTATGCTTGTAAATGTTTAGGCAGCTGAAAAACGCAGCGTTGGCATAGGAACACTGTAAAGAGTTTTTTATCGACTGATATTTTGAGAATCGTGCTAAGAATTTTACGTGCTAACTAACCGGCTCATTATGTAAAATGCAATGCGACTCAACAAGTCACTTTTCTATTCTTCTTTTCTGAGCAATATTCGTATCATATGAGAGCATTCACTCACTTGAGTGACTGACTAAATGTGAGTGATTGTGAATTGTCACGACGACTTACATAATTAGCTCCAGGATCCAAATACTGAAGGCGCAATACTAAAAATATCAGCCTTTGAATAACTCACCCACCCGCTCTTGGACTATAAGTACTTAAGTGAACCAAAGAAATGAAAATAAATATTTTTAGAACCAAAACTGTATTTTACTTACCTTTTTTTTCAATTGCAATTTTATCAAATATCCGCCGAGCTCTTATGCAAAATGTGGTCAGGCGAGCGGCTACTTTCAGGTTGGAATTAAAGTTTTCTCAACCAAGTTTACAAGAACAGGTGATATTTCGGACTGAATAGGGAGTTGAGAAGGAAAGTGCCCTCTTGACGAACAAAAATCACGCTCTCTCATCCCACTTGTCCGAAAATGCTGCTCAGAAACAAGACAGTGGCGAAAAAAGATGAAATGGCTTTTGAAGTATATTAGAGAAAATTCTCCGAAACTTGACTCTTTTGTTGGAGTGGTTGTCACCCTCTTTATAGGCTAAATGAAGCCGAAGTGAAGGATATGTAAGTTCTATCTATCTTTGATACAACTTTTTATTCCGGTCTATGTTTGCAAACAAAGCGTACTCATATCCGCTCAGTTCGTCTATTGAGAAAAAAATTATTATTACAGTTTTCGCTTTGCTAAAAAAGAGTTGAGAGGGCATAAACTAAGACATTCCGGTACATAGAACTCCCAGTCGTATGAATGCTGTTCTTGAATCTGAATTCTGGTACTAGCCATGAAGGCAAAATATGAGGGCTATTTGGTATGGGTCCTAACTAGTAAAATTAGGATTACATCTGTGTAAAAGTATACATATTTATTTGATTATTTCTTTATAGTAAATTTTGTGAGTATAAAATATAAATAAAATTATTTTCTTACAAGCAAGAAACACAAGTGCATTTTAAAACGCTATTTTGCAATGAGTTGCAGTTTTTATTTTCTTTAACAAATAAATGCATTTTTCCAACTTTTAAAGCCTCGCTATTTTATGTTGTTTATCTAATCTAAATATGAATTAATTATTATAAAGGCTTTAATGTTTGATTTGTTTTATTTTTATATAATTGCTTCTTTTTAAAATTTTGAATTTAGCTATTTTACTTTTAGCAATGGCTAAAATATACAAAATATATACTTGAAATGCTATAAATAAATTGTTTGGAGTATGCGTATTAAAGTGCAATAAAAAATACATAAAAATCGCATAAAAAATATATGTACATATATGTTTCTAGGTATGTAGCGTGCTTATATGCAATATTGATAATGTGTGTGGTTTTGGTCTACGAACAATAAAGCGTATCACAATCAACAATTAAAGCTAAACAAATGCGTCTTTCTTATCATTTTGTAAAAATTTGTAAGTTTGATAATTGATAATTTTATAATAATATTATTTATAGGCAGTTAAATTGTTGTAAAGTTAGGTATGTTGTCGTCACAAGGATTTGACTAGAATGACTAGAGGTGGGTTAAAGTTGTTTTAATACCGAAAAAATATTCCATTTCAATACTGGCAGTGTATGTAGAAATAAACTGAACTATATCTCATAAAATGTTGGTGTTGCTGTATATTCGCTGTTGTTATAAATCACCGTGCCTTCGTTGGTTTCAATTGTTTTGATGAGTGTTTTACAATAAAAGCAAACTTTTGAATTCATTAAATGTTGCATTATACAATTACTGCACGATTGATGCTTGCATGGTGTAAAAATGACTGTTATTGGTTTGGCGCAACAAATCGGGCATAAAGAATCCTCCGACGGCAATGTAATGTCAGATAGTAGCGACTGCTTCAAACGCAGCATTTCAATAAGGCGGCATACTTCATCGATTTCTGCTGCAGACACGTGTGTAGGATCTAGTTAAAAGTAAATTATGTCATATATTACCGTTAAATTAAAATTGAGAATAACTGTGTGCAACAACAATTTCAGGATCATTTTAGTTTGAACTCTTAACTAAAGCCTTTTGTATGTTACGTAAATGGGAAATTTTGAAACGGAAGCATAGAAGACGAGAGAGCTCATAGAAAGTGTAGGTACACTTTTCTGAAATATCTTTGAACTTTTTTTAAAAAAAACCACCCTCTAAACCTTTGGTGTTCATTTTACAACGAGTTATATAGCTGCATTAGTTTCGAATGTTCTTTTGCCTCACTTCAAAATTTAATACTTGCATTCCTGCTTAACGCTGACTAATATCATGTAAGTCCTCCACCCGTCGTTGCTCTGAGCGCTGCGTGGAATCGCGTCCATTCCACCGGTAGCACACATATATCAACGTATACAATTAATTAATTAAATTATCCGCTGCGCGGAATCACGTCCATTCCGCCAGCAAATCTCATATCGCTCTGGTACTCGACTTTACATAAATAAATATTCGACCGTATGTCAGGGTGGATTGGAGACTCGGCCTCTTCAACCATTCTATGGGTAATTCAAGATTTCAAGGCACAATATTAAATGATAAATATTCCGTTGTTGCCCCGAACGCTGCGTGGAATCGCGTCCATTCCACCGGCAGCACACATATATCAACGTATACAATTAATTAATTAAATTATCCGCTGCGCGGAATCACGTCCATTCCGCCAGCAAATCTCATATCGCTCTGGTACTCGACTTTACATAAATAAATATTCGACCCTATGTCAGGGTGGATTTTAGACTCGGCCTCTTCAACCACCCGGTGAGGATGGAACAGTCAATGATTTTCAAGTCCATCCTTATGGATGAACCGATCGTTTTACAAGATGGACAGCAATCACGGCCACTCTAATCTTTCCAGTTAATAACCAACTAGCTCTGATGACAACATTCCGTGAATAATCGACCGTATGTGTGGGTGGATGGGAGACACTGCCACTCCAAACATCTCATTTAATACTTTAATTCATACTGTTAGTTTTTAAGTTATGTGCAATTTTAATAGTATCTGTCCTTAGTCGACCTCTTTGTTTGTGTCGACTTAAAACAAATTAATAAAAAAAAAAATTAATAAAAATAAACCTAAATGCTTATTTGAAGATATTTACTTGGGTTAACCATGATTTGGGTACCCTTTACTCTCAAAGAAGTTATTGCACACAGTTTGAGGCATTTACTCACAATCAGAAAGAGAAAATTTAATAATTGGCGGATCGGCGCGTATCCTTTTAGATGATGTTGATGGAACTGGTACGCGCACATCATTGGTCAGTGGATCGATATGCGCACGAGTTTGTGGATCAAAATTACCACGCGGTATTTCGGCCTGTTGCAGTATTGGCGTTTTAATCTCGCCTAGGGCAAACTCTAGATTGGCAAATTGAAAACTAGGATCAGTTAGTAGCGCACGTGTAATACGCGTCACCTGCAAATCAATAGAAAAAAAAGCAATAAATGAAAGTTCCCATTACATAAGAATATTTATCTTATATATATCATACTTTTTGTGGATTACGATCTGTATCAACTTCTGCGCGCAACAATGCCAGCAAAATACCCAAAGCGGCTGTTATTATAGGAAAATGAGCTACCGAATTTAAGTCAGAAGAGCACATGTCTACAATAAATTGAAAGCAACCCGGTGGCACTGTGACACGCGATAATACTTGACTTATTAATTGGCATACACGATTTAAAATTAAATCGCTATTGGCACGTGTAGGCTCTTGGAATATTTCTGGTGCCACTGTGATGATCATCTCTAAGCAACGCATCAATGACACAGTCAATTCGAAACACATTGAACAAATTTTCAACTGTTTTGGTTCAAAAACCGCATTCTCCTGACGATGTGCAGTATTTTGAATCTGGAAAAGATGTTGCAGAAAACCACTACATTTGCCAAATGTATATAATATACACAATTATACTGTACCTCCTGTAAAAGTAATATAAACTCAGAGAATGCCCAATTTAATTGACTTAATACGGAATTTAGAAAAGCTGTTGCAAATGGTTCATCTTCCGATAACTTTTGTCCAATCAGTTTTTGAAAATGTTTCGATGGATTGGCAGGCGCTATATGATGTAACAGGCCAGTGTGTGTTTCATTTTTGGCACGACTCCGACAGAGACCTATTTGTACAGGCTGATTGCCTCCTTGCCATATGCTCGGCTGACGAGAATCACGATACGCGTAGCCATCGCCTAGCCAAAATCGTAGTAATAACCAATTACTTTGGCCCCAAGCACGATTTTCGTAGGGTCGTAAGAGGGATTTCACGAGCGCATTTTGACTGTAAATGCAAGGAAAATATTTTTGATATTTTTTAGAAATGTCCTGTATTCGAACTTACCTTTTCTTTGTAGAACGTTCCAAAGCGCGAACGCCTGCTTTATGGCATGTTAATGTGCCCAGTGCTTGTAGTAATGAGTCTTTGCATGAAGCTAAGATAATACGTGGATCAGCGGAGTGGACACCAAGAAACTCAGCTGATGTATTAATAGCGCACTCAGCATCTATAGCGGGTATATATTTGTTTATAACTTTTTTGCATATGAAACTAGAAGTGTAAGGTAAAATTATTCGAATTCGGATTGGAAGAGCTACACTTCTACATTAACATCTAAAAATTCTGTCACATTCCAAAACAATAATTTTTCTTACTGTTTTGCAAATGAGTAGACATGAAAGGTTCACATTTCAATGAAATCGACACAAATTCGCCTTGAGTATTAAAAAGTGAGTTAGATTAAAAAAACGGTACTAGATCTTCCATTCCAAATTTGCTACAAAATGTATGTATAGTATAATTCATTTGTATGTTACCAATAGTTTCAAACTGCATATTTAGATCGTGATGGCTGAAATCCATGACTGTATCCAATAAGATGGGTAGTATATTAATATACACTTCAGGTACAAAAGAGAACAGTGGGCCTAGTTGTGAGGTTGCCTTAAAAAGAAGAAATGCAAGCACAGAAAAGCTTAATCAAATTTTTTTTCCTGTAAAAATAAATGACTAGTAAATATATCGCTAATTCGTTCGCTTGATATTATTATGGGTACAAAATAATGCTTTCACCTATTGATGCCGATTTTAAATTATAATAATATTTATAAGTAAAGTTTGGGGTATTAATATTTTGAAAACTCGTAGATATTTTATCATTAACTTCGAAAATAATTTTTATCGAAAATAATACGGGGTTCGAAAAACGTTTCGAAGTTCCAGATATTATAATTTTTTATCTTGATTCAGTAGACACATCTTATAATAAGATAAGCTTCTTATATAAATACTAGGCAACGCTGTCTGATATTTATAATAAATACTTTACATTCAATGTACGTAGCGATTTCTCCAACAGCCATACAATAGTCAAGCGACGTTGTTTCCCAAGCGCAACCGCACGGTACCATGCCTGCTTACGCGCCAGCTCAATAGAACGCTTCTATAAAATCATACAATAAAATTTCATTAATATGTATGTATTCATATTTGCAATACTTTTCTACTAACAGCAAATACATTTTCTCGTTGACTGAATTTCTGCTTCAACTCAGAAACAATGTTACAATGATTTTCGTTCATACAAACGCTAGCATGATCTTCCAACACTTTTAGCTTACGCTCGACATCTTCACGATAGTACTTTGTTTCTCGTAAAATGTCATTTAAGGCTGCGATTTCGTCACGTACTGAAGAAATCTACAGCAAACAAAATGGGAATATGAAACATTTATGATTAAAAGCAAATATTTTTTTTACTGCACCTTAACAATGTACTTGTGACCAATAGAATAATAATATAGTATACAAATATCAAATAACTCAGATAAGGAACTCTCAGTATTACTATTACCAGGTGTCGCTTCCGGCACGGGATTTAAACGAGGATTAAAGAAATGAGTAAATGTTGCATTGGGTCTGAAACGAAAAAGTTGTTGCTTATCAATAAACCCAGAAGTTGCAAAACTACGCACCCTTGCGTGCCCACAATTGCAATATTGTTAAGATTCGTTGTCGTTAAGAACATGCCTGGATCAACTAAAGTATAGAAAAAAATTATAAGATTACTTCAAACATAGTTTAATCAGAGATACTCGCACTACTCACCCAACTCTCCTACACGCATCATTGTACGATCCTCATCTAGCAATTCACGTGTACGCTCTGCACCTAAGTGCGCTATTATATCAGTGCGATGCACCTTTCGCAAATGCGATAATACACCACCAACGCGATCAAAATGCTGATATTCGAATGTGCCATCAAAAAAATAATCTGGCTTTATTTCATCTTGTGCACTAGACATTTCACGCTCAAACAAAGTTCGTGTTGTATCAATGAGTATACAAATTAAGGAAAGTGCAACTGTTGATTCCATCGGATGCATTATGCTAGATTGCATAAGAAAGAACGAATGGAAAGGCTGTAGGACAAAAATTAAATTTGAATAAAATTTACAGGCAAAATAGAATGATCTTTTGTTTCTTTACTCGCTGCTCCATACTAAGATCCATAACGTAACGCCGTAATTTTGATATGAATATTTTTCTACTTGATGGCAGTAATTCATCGCCATCATTATTGTTGAGTAATGAAATCAAAAGTGTTTTCTGTGCACTGTAGAGGCTTTCGGTGGATTTGGTAATTTTATCAACTTGTGATAAATATTTTTGCTTTGGACCTCCAATACCTTAAAAAGTTGTCATATTACAAAATATATTAAATTTTATTGAGTGCATTAAGCAAACCCTCTGTCCAAGCTATTGAATCGGGCACCAGTTGCTGCATATGCTTATACTCTGGTGGTCTTATGTACATCAACAAAGCCAAACTGAGAAATTATTTAATTATTAAAAATCAGTATCAAATAAATTTCTGAACAAATTTTTAAATATTGCCCGAGTGCAAACGACGCTAACTCCGAACACATGACTTGAAAGGATCGAACATTAATATGGCAGTAAAAATTGAATCTGTGAACACAAAATATGTATTTGGCTTTTTAACGGTTTAAACCTTTCAACCCGAGTTGGAATCGTTATACACCCGCCAGTCATTTTACGCATTCTCCATTCCTTTTTAAATTAGTTCAATTTACCAATGTTTCTTGAAAAACTTGTATTCCAGATATGTCTTCCGCGTTTGTGTATGTGTGCACATGCAAGTGAGTGTAGAAATAGCACGCCTCTGTTTTTCGTAATCCAAACCGGTATGTGTATGCGTATATGTTGAAAGCAAGGTGTTCATCAATTTACGCATTACAAATTTCACCTCCTCATTTTCCAAGTAATTCCACAGAATGGAAAGTAATGCGCCTAAGGTACTTTCAGGTGAACCGGCCGGAATTGCGCCATCTTTATCGGTTTCACTATATCAAATCAGAAATGGTGGTATAAATAAATTACATATATAGTAACATTCTGCTTACTTAGCCATACTGCACAAGTTAATAATTTGTGGTAACAATTTATCCTCAATAACATAAGGATCGAATAGCACTTGTGTTAATTTTTCAATTAATAATGTAGCGAATACAACATAAACCGTTTTCTTTGTTGATATTTTTCCTTCCACATTCTCCTTTTTCTTACAAGATGCATTATGTGCCAATATTGTAGATAAATTCAATAAGTAGCTAAGTAATAAGTCGGCTTTTTGTAAGCGCACAATAGGTTTAGCTTGTATAGGCATAAATCTTTCAACGGGATACTTAAATGGCATATTGCCAAAGTTTACGTGTAGGCCTTGATTATAGCCAAGAGAAACTGCTGGAAAGAATGAAATGCCGGGGCCACGTTCTAATTTATCGAAAGCAACACCCATTGAATTCCCATTACGAAAGTATTCTATTTTCTCGTCGTCAACATCAATAACAACGCCGATTATATCACCAATTTGCCATTTTTCACCATACCTGAAAAAGAGATCAGTTATTAGTAAATTGATATTAAATATTTTTACTAATTTGTATGTATCATTTACTTCGATGTAGAGATGTGCCATATCTGTTGTTTACTACCATCATAACCATAGCTCCATTTCGTATCACCAACGCCACTGTTTTCATTAAATGTGCATTTATTGGAGCACCAACCTATTTGCATTACCCCTTTACTATGAAGCAGCACCTAAGTAAATATAAATAATAATTGTAGATTAAGATTGGAAATTAGAAGAATTGTTATATGAAAAAAGTTAATCGTACTCGGTTCTTGAAGCATTTTTTCGGAGTAATATATCGTATTTAGGCATTAACATCAAATAAAAACAATGGTTTAAGAATTCTAATTTCAATAAAAAGCAGTTTTAACTTAAATAATATCAATGAAATAAAAAGAAACTATAATAGTTAACTCGAATAGTATTTTCTTAGTATTATAAGATAAATCAGTGTAATATTTCTCCTTCAAATATTTTCTCCAAATAAAGTTTTTAACAATAAAACAAAAATATTTAAATTGTATGCATGGTTCAGAAGGAGCTCAAAACAGTTGAATGCACATAACAACTGTAAATGCCGCTTAACTTGCCGGCGAATATTCATTCAACACACACTTCACAATGCATGCCGGAAGCTCAAGGTCATTACACTACATAATTAACCCCCACACCCACCGAACCATACAGCAATGGCACACTTCACCCAAACAGTTTTCAACCCCACCAAATTTCTCGATACAACATCTTCGTGCTTACCTCATACATCCAACGCCCACCGTAAACGCAAACATTTGCTTTTATCGTATTAAAACTACCCTGCGAGCGTAGTGAAAGCCTATCGGCTGATATCCTTACTGTTGATGTAAAATCAATATCACATATTGTCTGATCAGGGCCAAGCCGATTGACCATATCGATGCGCTGTGTCTTAATAGCCTGTATGCTATTTGATTCAATGACTTTCAGACGCCCATCTAACCAATCCCGAACGATGACCATTTGCCTGCAAGGAAAAATACCGTTTTATTACTTACACCAAACAAATGCAATTTATTTGCACATAATTTAATTGGCCACTGGACACATTCTTTGCTACTATGTAGTTCTTCACTTACTCAGGTAATTTCATTTCATCCAATTTCGGTGGTTTTTGTGGAGCTTGTACAGCAGAGCATGTAGCCTCATCATCCTCATCTGGCTGCTGATTGGAAGCAGAATTAATCTGTTCGAAAATATCTTCACCGAAAACTTTTACAAATAATTTTGCTATTGACATAATTTTGTGTGTGAATCCAATGTTAACGCATTTGTGTTAGAAGCGTTTAATTGCGATTTTCCGATCTATTTAAAAGCAATAACTATTTTTTTTTTTCAAATGGCTGAAGTAACGAATACGACTTTTGTTTACCTTGTAAATTTTGTTTAATGAAAAAATCTGCTTCTTTGTTTCCTATGCGTGTCACAATAGAAACACTTTAGATACAGAGTGGTCAGGTGATGAAGAAAACTGTAAACACCGTAAGAATTTTAAATTGCGATCCCGTACTAGTCAGAAGTAATCCGAGATTTAGGGCCACTTTCATAAAAGTCGCTTAAGCTAAGATTAGTGGAAATTCATGCCATTCTCGATTCTCCTACTACTGAGAGCAAGCAAAAGATTGTCAACTCTCCGACACAATTTATCAGTTCTTTTCTGACTCGAAATAGCAGCTGTGAAGCATTTGTAAATGCCCCTGCGGGTTGGGGCTTAGAATATGCCCGCGGTAGGCATACCGGTCGTAAGAGGCGACCAATATGCACAAAGGTAATGATGTGCAACTCGATGGTTGATCTACGGATATGATGCCTCCCACCTCTCATTACCCATCTTCTCTTTCCTTTCGGAAGGAGGGATGACATGACCTAGAAGGTTGCACTGGTCATACCAAATCGCTCCCACGACAGTCGGGCAGTACCGGATTCATATCCGGCCAAGGACAGTTATTTCGACAACACTCCCCAAAACCTTCGGGGAGTGATTTTGTTGTTAAAACAATAACAAGCATTTGTAAAAAAAATGTTTAGCAAATTAAATGGAGTACCCCGTTGACAGAAGTAACAATTGTTCTTAGACATCGCAGCAATACTTTTGAGTGTTTGTAGATTATTTTTATACCGTTTATGGGCATAAGATAGTATTATAATAACGCAAAAAAGAGAATCGAAAATAAAGCAAAACTCAAAAATATGTCAATGTTTGAGGCTGATGTGAGCTTTATTTATTTATTCGATTAAACTTATGGTATTTGTTTCCTTTGGCACTCAACTACTAATAAATTAGCTAAAAATATGATAGGGGTGTCAAAAGACGCGTTTTGACCTCAGTATCCATGATCCGAAGTCGAAATTTCATTTTTTTGTTCCAGTGAAGAGATATTTGCAATCAAAGTTCAGAATTTTCTGTCATTTTCATGTGGTTGTTGTAATCACAAATTACACTGTGAGAAAAGAGGACATCACCGTGGCGGTAGCCACGGCTAAGGCACACACTCGGAGTTGGAATGGCGTAGCCCAGGGTGGTTTTTTGTTAATAACTTTTCACTGGAACAAAAAAATTAAATTTCGACTTCGGATCCTTGATCCTGAGGTCAAAACGCGTCTTTTGATACCCCTATCATATTTTTAGCTAATTTATTAGTAGTTGAGTGCCAAAGGAAACAAATACCAAACTTATAATATATTTATAAATTTAAAGCATATTTAGCACTAGCCGCTGAGGCTATCGGCTACGAAAAATCCGTAATTTCCTAGAATTTTAAAAATTGGATAATTGATCATAGGACAAAAAAAGACAGTTTCGGTTATAAGCGAGATTACTCTGGCAAATCTAAGAACAACGCGAGCATTGACGTTGTCGTTCTTCTTCCGCCAGTGAAAAGTTCACAATCTACAAAATTGAGTACGTGTTTACTATTTTCATCATTGACAAATAACAGCTCGAGTATTATTATTTCATTTGGCTTAATTTAAAAATAAAATTACAATATGAGCGCAGATTGGGATGAAATTAAACGTTTGGCAGCGGATTTTCAAAAGGCACAATTGACATCGACTTTGCAACGGTAGGTAACATGAATTAGCCAACGTCAAAATGTGCAAGTAATTCAGTCATAGCAATTTTTAATAGCCTCTCCGAACGTAATTGTATTGAAATTGTTACGTTACTGCTTGAAAAAAATCTGCTCGAAGCTTTCTTCACTAACGATGGCAAAGAATATATAACGCCTGAACAATTGGAACGGGAAGTGCAAGATGAGCTGTATGTACACGGGGGACGTATCAATTTGGCAGAGGTCAGCAAGACGCTGAATGTAGATTTATCGCGTGTAAGCTAAATGCAAGACATGAATATCTCTAAATGGCTGTACTAAAATGTTTATTATACGTTTAGATAGAAGAGATTGCTAGGCGTATTGCAGAAACTGATCCGGATATCAACTTCATGTTGGGGCAATTGATAAGCGAGCAGTATATTACACAAATTGCTCAAGAAATCAATGAGCGCCTATCGCAGAAGGGTGAAATTACTGTGTCTGACTTGACGCAGCAATTTGATTTGCCATCTGATTTCCTGCAGCATGATGTTATGGAGAAACATTTGGGCAAGATAATACGTGGCCGACAGGATTCTACTAATCCGCGCGTATTTTTCACTCAAGCATATATACAACGGTGTAAAGCTAAAATTCGTGGTGCACTCAAAGCAATAACACGCCCAACCAATGTGGCTGTAATATTACAACAAATTAATTTGCAAGAGAAGGTATTTCATACATTGTTTGATGAGATTGCACCAGCCGGCCAGGTGACATCTAAACAGCCTAACGCGCAATACATTCCACATGTATACACAAAAATGCAAGTAAGTAGCTTTGGGGCAGGAAAATGTATACACGTATTTTTTACTACTGCCATATGGGTTCTGTAAACACTATTTCTATTTTATTCGTGCTTCTAAACAGGCCGACTGGGTCAATTCATTTTATAAACAAAACGGCTTCCTGGAATACGAGAGCATTAGCAAACTAGGAGTTTCCGATGCTAAACAATTTATACGCAAACAATTTCCTAACGAGGATATTATTTATTTGAAACGTTGTGCCATCGGTTCCAAATTAATTGATCTGACTGTTCTCAGCTCGTTAAATGAATGCAGTGCGACTAAAAGTTTTGTAGATTTAGCTACCATATTACCCTCCAGCATGTCCGAAGACGACGTAGAAGAAATCTACGATACCATAATGTTACGTAAAGGCAACTCACTGGGCAATTTTGTTTTCCTACATAGCATTGGTAGATATTTTATCATTTTTCATAGAAGTAACTTCTAATTTAAACTCGATTTTAACAGTTTTTTCGCAACAATATCTGAATGACCTCATACAACCCTGTAACGACATGGCAGTGACGAATGCAAAGACTGCTGTCGAAAGTGGCATTTACCAACAACATCTAGCAGAGAAACAGCTTTCCGGAAAAGCTGGTGCGTCTCAAGGCCTCGATGAAGATTCAAAAGTGGATAAACGTGAAGAGCGTCGCAAAAAAGCTGCTACAGGAAAGGCCGGTGGTGGTAGCCAAGGGCGTGAGACTAAAACAAAATCGACAAAAAAGCATCAACGCAGTAATCGTGGTAATACTGTAGATAGTGACGAAGAGCAGGAAACACGTGGTGGTAAGAAAGGTGCTAAACCGTTCGAATTGGTAAATGTTTCAGATATCGCAAAAGCCATTAACAAGAGCTTAGAAGTGGAGGGGTTGGAATATTTATCGGAAACAATTGCTGAACTTTATCATAGGTGTGCATATACATACGTTGTAGAATGATTTTAAATATTGCAATGTCTTTATATCTAACATATTTCCATTAAAGTCAATTAAATCAAATAGCTTTGGCGAAAGCGCAAGAGCTCTTTGAGGCAACACCACAGACCAATCGACGTCAAACGCATGCTGCCATTCAGGAGCGTCTCAATACATTACTTGTTGATATGCGTTTATACGAAAAGGGCTTAAAAGTATGTACCAGAAATACCACAACTAACGCTAAACAAGTTTAATTAAATCTTTGTAAATTACAGCTTTTACCCGCTGATACTCAAGCTCAACTTATCAAATATCTACTAAAGTCACTTGGTAATGATATTTGCAATGAGATTACTGCTTATATCGCTAACGAATCGAATTTAAACATTAAAACGTCTAACCTTAATGTCGATCAACGCAATAAGATTGCCCAAGATTGTAGTAAGTGGGCTTTTTTATTAGTCTATGCAGCTTTCATAAGTATTCAAACTCTCCTTCCAGGTTCAGAATATAAGTCTGCTTTGCTTGAACTAAATAAAGCTCTCAATAAGACGATAGATGATTTTGTTGCTGCTACTGATAACGTGCTAAAAGCATGTAGTATGATTATCAAGAAAGTGGATAAGAAAAAGGACCGTCTACTTATTATTCAACACAAAGAAAAGCTGCTCCAGCAATTAAATGAAACCGTAGAACCAGCGCTTGTGCTACATTTAGTATCGTTAATTCTCTTTACGACTGTGACTGGTTGTATTCTACATGCCTCTGGTAAATTTGTTGCACAAATACTCTCGTTCATACGTCCAAATTTGAATAATGAGCAAAATAATAAACTTATGCAATATCATGGTGAGTATAGAAAAATATTTGTACAAACTGCGTCGACGGCTGCTGAGTGGGATAAAGTCCTTTTAGCTATTTTAATGGAAATTTTGTGAAACAAATTCTGAATTTAAGTACAATTCAATAAATTACGGAATAAGGGGGTTTTGAATCGTAGGCCATGATAGGACTTAACTCTACTCACTTAGCCACACGCAATATTTTTTTAATATATGAAACTTTTTAATTTTTGGGCTTTGCAGATTTTGTATTAAAATTACTTCAAGCTAGTGAGGGTAGCGAAGAGGCGAAAGTTATAAATGAAGAACTACAAAGTCAGCAGGATGCCATTAAGGAATTGGCGGCGAGC
Source organism: Sphenella marginata (assembly GCA_951509765.1). Taxonomy (NCBI): domain Eukaryota; kingdom Metazoa; phylum Arthropoda; class Insecta; order Diptera; family Tephritidae; genus Sphenella; species Sphenella marginata. Next base: position 3,499,717 of record OX608079.1, on the reverse strand, counting down.
TATGAAAAACCGGGCACCTTAAAAACTGAATAAATGAGATTCGATGAAAGGCGTACGCATTTACAAAGGCTTGTTGGTTTCGTTCTCTTTTTTTTTTTTGTTTTCAATAAAGTAATTTACTGGATCGTAATGAAACATGTTTTTAGATTTAAAAAAAGGTTTGTCAGCTGACAAAAAAGGACAAGATCACTGAACTTTCCGGTTTGTTTTGCAGATACATCATCTGCAATCATGAAAGATTCGCCCGTAATAAAAAATGGTTTGCTATTTGGACACTATTTGTGAGGACATATTCACATTTTATTTATTTTTTTCGAAATTCTATAGTATTTGAAAAATTACTTACATCTAATGAATTAAACATTTACTACAATTGTATATCTGGAACAACTATAAAACTGTATGCATTATGTACATAGCGCGTGCCATGAAGCAGGCAGGTGCAAACATTGTCACGATGTTTAGATAAGAGCAAAGCAGCAGTGATCTAACTATTTCTATATAGTATACATTAATGATGTATGGTTAACTGACTAGTAACTGTGTAGTCGTTGTAGTATTTGCTTTGCTTTTTCACATGTTTGCCTACAATTCAAAAACAAAGAACAATTACTATTAAAAAATAAACAAATTTTTCGTTACTTACATAAAAATCGGATTTGTGGCATCAAATGCATCCAATGTTTGTTTTACATAATTAATTAATAACTCTAAATTCTGCAGTGTCTCTGATTCTGGTTGTAACCAAATTGTTGGTAAGGTGTTAACAATAATATAAGCTTTACTTATTGAATCATTCGCTGTGCAAACCTGTAAAATAAATGCAGGGCTTATAAATTTAACATTTGAAATAAGTTTTAGTTTTGCTTTACACACCCTCATAGCAAGTAGTAGATAACGATTCAGTAAGGATCCAATTGCCAATTCCCGCAAAGGTTTATCCGCCACAATACCCTGCCAGCTTAGAAAATTTCTAAACAATTTTAAACCGCTACAAAATTGGCGTTGAAAGAATGAAGTCTTTGCCTCTTGTACTCTGAAAATAAAATTTAATTGTGAATAAATTTATGTATAAGTAAGGGTATGCAAGTCTATATATATCTATATTTACTGCTTAGGGAAAATTGGTATAAAGACGTCGTTGTCTAAAGCCAGTTTCATTTTTTCCAAAATTTTCTCAAATAATTGGCGCAGCTGTTTAGATGTTTCTTTAAGTGGAAAATCGCGACCCAATCGATTAATAAAACCAATTAAGCGCAAGGTTTGCGTTGTAGATAATGGATCCCAGCATTGATGGACAATGTCTGTAAACGGAAATAAAACTTTTCATTATACTAAACTCGTCATATCTCGCTGACGATTGAAAACACTCTATCCCTTTATAAACAGCGTGATCTTTAATATGTTTATCTTTATTATTTCTTCGACCTGTTAACTGGGATAGAGATATATCCAGCTCGTCGTCGGTTTAAAATTATTCCTATCTAACAAAACATAGCATAAAGTGCGTACCAGTCAACTTTGGTAACAAAATTTTCTCAATTATTGTAGGCACCAAATTCACATCTGGATCATGTTTTAGAGTCGTTTCCGTCTCATCTTCACTCCAGCCATACAGCATGCAAGCTAAATACCAATTCATTTTTTCAATATCTTTGTATTCTTCCAGAAGAGGTGACCACGCTAATAATTCCAAACGTACTAGAGGACCCAAAACCTGATATATAAAAAATATATTTAGGTAATATAAATATGATTCGTATTTTTTAATATTTTTAGTTAAAATATATCTGCTTTTTACTCACCTTCGGCAAGCATAAGCTAATAAATGCATCCTTATAAGATTCCATGTCAGTTTTACGCCAAGCATAAAACTTTAACAAAATTAATTCGACTTTATAAAAGTCATCGTTTACATCATTAAATATTTCTTCAGACTCCTTTTGAAGTTGCTCTGTTTAGAGAAAGGTATGTGGATAAGTTTAAAAATCAAAATATAACATAATGTATGGGGCATTCCATGTCAAACAGGCTAATGATTCTGAGTTTTGAATGAGGAACGCAATTATTTTTTTGTTTTCTACGAAACTAAATTGCTTCATATTTTCTACGAAAAAATTCTTTTCAGCTTTCAAAATTAGCCCCATAATCTTTTAAATCGCATAGACAGAGTCCTGCTTTCGGTTGAATTGACATAAAATACCTCACATTTATAATGTCGCATACCTAAGTTAATTTTAAATTGTTCTTGATACCGATCCGATGTCTCGTCATCACTTGACATGCCGTCCAAATGCGATGATAGAAGGTCATTTTTCTCACGATCACAACGACGACGTGTACGTCTACCTTCGCGCTCCGCTGTACGTCGTATCTGTTCTTCAGAGTCGGGTGCAGCACGACGAGAACCAAGAGGCTCTATATTTAATAAAAAAATATTAAAAACTATTTATTGTTTATAGACAATCATAATTTTACTTACTTGCGGCTTCAGCCATTTCTTTGGCTTGATCACGAACATCCTGACGACGGCGTTCTATTAGAAAATGTTGATGTTTTGATAATATGTGTAATGTACGTTTCTCCAAGTCATTGATTAATGGAGTCTAGTGATTAATACAAGCATTCAATTTATGCAGTTTTAATTTAAGTTCGGTTATATATATTTTACTGACCTTTTCACTCAGGCAATCTACTAAATCGTTGGCATAACATTTTAACTCCTGATAAAATCGATACTTTCCAGCCGCCACTGGTGCCTTCTGTGTACAATCCATTTCTTCAAGTTTTAAAACTTTTAGTTCGTTGCCTAATCGTTCGATATCAGCGGTATGCGTTTCATTAACTTCACGCAGTTTTGACAAGCTAGGTTTTAGTTGAAATTAACAGATTATTAGAGATAATTTTATATTGAATCGCCAACTTTAGATTGTGTATACTTCATTCTAAGTTGACCTAATTTAGTAAGCATATATTTCATTGACACTGGAGGAACTAAAAAATTAAGTTCCTTAGAATTTAGTGACACATCAACTATAATCTTTTGTGGTGTTTTCAAGCTAAATTGTGTCGAAAAAGAAATGAAAATATTAAGTGTGTGATATGGATTTGCATCCATGAGTTGTCGTGCAACATAGGCAGTACGAAATCGTTCAGACGACAGTTGGGATATTTGTTGCCGTTGTTTATAACGGGAAAACACTCACTTATGGTTGGGGGAAGGTGCAACGACCTTCGGACTAGTGCGCTAAGGTGGTTGTAGTTGAGAAATCATTAACACTTCCGCCACGGGAGCATTAATCTCTCACAAGGTTACACCCCATCTTTTGATACTTACCGAGTTTGTATGGCATCATATATTTCTTGAGGGGTGCGCAATGATACCGCTTTGCCCTTCTCCTTTTTCGTTTTCATTGCCCCACTTAATATTTGTTGTGGCTTTTGTAATGCACTTTTAGCATACGCTTGCTCCAATAAAGATGATGTCGATTGTTCTTCTGGCGCATATTCCAATGCATTTGTAGCATTTGGCTTTATCATAAACCGCGAAAGTACTGCATCATGTTGAGCACTCACCAATTGTGCACCGGTGACTCCTTTGCGTATTTGCTGATTTTCCCATTCATGCATTTCGCGATCAGAATCTTCATCGGAATCTATGAGTAAAAACAAAAAATTGCAAAAGCTCGAGTAAATAGTTGTGTTTTGTGGAGAAAAAGTAATTCTTAATAAACCGAAGTTATACAAAAAGTTGGCGCCAACAGAATTGTTTAAATTTTACTGGTTTTTGTTTTCTCAGTGCAACACTACATACAATTGTTGTTTTCCACAGCATAAAATTGTTCACGTCGTTCTTCGCGTTCTTTTTTGCCGGTCATCACTGTCATATCGATGCGTTCCTCATCATCGGAATTATCACCTTCAATATCTTCACGCGCTAGTCGACTACCCTTTTTAACAGGCTCCTTGGGTTCTTCAACGGGTACAAAATCACCTAGGATTCGGAAGAATGAATGAATTAAAACATACGTCTACTGTGAATATACATAGTATATGTACAAAAGAAACTAAAATTGTATTTGTACTAGCTTTTTCTCACAACTACTCTTATAAATTCTTCGTTTTCTTATATCCCGTCCCTAAAAGCTGTTAACTTTTTCTTGATCATCTTCAAATATAATATTAATACTTTATTATTGGTGGTTTTTCATAGCCTTGTTTGTGAACCCATTCAAAATGCAATTCAAGCACTATACCACATTGGCATTCATATAAAAATATGCTACATTTTTAACAATTATCAATTAGAAAACATTTGTTAACTTGTGCACATTCTTTAAATGTTGAACAATACTTTCATAGTTTTAATAAATAAATAAAACGTGGCCCTAGAAGATTTTAAATCAAACTGTATCAGGACCACCAAAATTATCCCCGGCAAGAACTAAAAATGACTGCCTAAATGAAAATCAATTTACCTTGCTCCCTTGCCTTTTGACGACGTTTTCGTGCTGCGTGTATCATTGCAGCATCTGGTATGGAACCGCTTTCTAGCATTTGTTTCAAATGCTCGGGTTTAGAGAAACGATGCTTACTTTTCTGACCATCTTCTTCTTCTTCTTGTTCGTCTTCATCGGATACATCGTTTCGACCCGCACATATTGCCGCGCGCCCATTAAGAATGCTTTCAGGTTCAGATTTTTTAACAACAAGCTGTGAATAATAATAATGAATAGCATTATCAATACATGTTAATAGTAAGATCACAGCAGTGAGAAAATATAAGGATTTGGAATAGAGGTGCCAACTTATAAGTTGAGTAATATGTTTTATATTTTCGTAGAAATGATCCCTAACATTCTAAATTGACACTCCTCGAAGGTATTATTGGGAGTTTTGTGGATATGGGCAGTACCTTACCCGCAACGATCGGGTTTTATGAAATAACAGTAGCAGACATGCCTCACCACTAGTATAATCTATGCCCACTAACCCGCTGTAAATTAACACCTCTATCCAATCATATAGGTTTGACATGATGAAGCAACAAAAACCAGTACATTCTAGACCTTTATTGTCTTATAATTATTAACTATACAAGTAGCTTTAAGGAAAAGAAACCATATTGGTTGGACAATCATTGTTGCTTAATCAATTAACTAATATGTAGAGTTATTAAGGAACACATTAATATTGGAATAGTTATTCTTTTCCAAATAATCCCTTTCCTAATTTTTCTATTTTATGTATATAATGCATTCTTTTAATTGCAATAATGAACGGAAAGATTTTTGAATCTTAAAATTTATTCCCTATAGTAGATAAGTTTATTCTAAATAGTAGATCAATTTTGCAGATACTTCTTGAAATATCGTAAAATTACATGTACATACATGTATAAAAAAAACCCTTAAAACATACTTTTTCCCTAAAGATTGCTTTCGCACTTTATCATTTACATGAGAAATGCCTTTGATTTTTGTTATAATGTGGGCTGGAATCCAAAATTGTTATTCCATGACTGCGAATACATAGACTGCATTCCTTAACAACTCTGCTAACATGTATGTACACACATGCACTAATAGAAACAAATTTTGTGTTTGGTTGTTTTTTTTAAATGGTTACAATAAAGATTTTATACAAATGTAATATGTAGATGGCCCTTCTTACGCAAAAATCAGTTAAATTTTTTCTTCAAAAACGTTTTTATTTTGCGCAAAAAGGGCCAACCAAAGAAACTGAAGCGGTGATAGAGATTTGGACACCACTTTAGTTATGATTAAGTATTTGTAAAGGAATCATTTCGTAATGCACATCTGCCAAAAGGTGTGTGGCAATAGGCGCCTAGCAGTAGACCGTGCGGTTTCACTTTTGTCAGCGTATACGACATGGTCCCCCCGCTTTTTTCTCAAAGCCACAAAGTAGCTTTGTCGCAAATGAACACTCCATTTAGAGATGGAGAGCTACGCGAAAAAAGCTTAAATATAATGCTGTTTTTTTTTTTTTGAAATTTCCTAATTTCGTTTCATACAAAACATGTAGAGAAATTGATAATAATAACCTTACCACAAAGTCGTCTGTGCGAATTTCTGTTTGGATACTATCAGATTTTTTACTTTTACACTGTTCAGCATATATTGCTGAGGCAGTGCCCACAGCTTTGCCGCTCGTCACCGATACTGATGTACCCTTATATTTATAACTAGATGGAGTAGTTGAACCTAAATTGTGAGAAATATTATTGTAGCTGTTATCAGTTGATCTTCCATTCTCAGAGCGTTCATGTGATTGTCGTTCGTGTTGCCGGGAAGCACCGCCATTATTAGCACCATCATTGTTAGACAATGCACTTTGACGTTCTTCTTTTCGTTTTCTGCGGCGCTCTCGGTCCAACATACGCATAAGTTTTTTACTGTTTGATGATTTCCGTACTTGAAATACTTCCGCATCCTCCTCTGTAAATAAAAAAAAAATTGAATGATTTATGTGCACGTTTTCACATCTAAGATTTAATAAAATGATTTGAGCTTCCCAACCCCAACACCCTTCATACATAAGCCCGTGGGTCATGTTGTTGTTGTTGTTTTAACACTACTTTGCCCTGCCTAGGTAGTCAGTATCAACCTTACCCAATATTGTCATCGAGCTCTTCTAACGGAAGTCCTAAAAACCTAGCGGCTTCAACAGGGGAGGACCAGAGGGATATGGGTGTTAGAAGAGTAGGCTCAGATGAGCAGACAAAAAGATGGTTAGTGGTATGGGGGGACAAGCCGCATGCCGGACAGACATTGGGCAAGTCGGGGTTCAGTCTGGATAGGTAAGAGTTTAACCTATTACAGTATCCAGACCGGAGTTGGGCCAGCATCACCCTAGTCTCCCTAGGCAGCTCGCGCTCCTCTTCGGCAACGGGTGGTGTTGCTGCCTGAAGAACGGCGTTCACCGGGAGAGAGCCAACATAGGAATTTACCGAATTTGTGTGGATGAGGGTGAGGGCCTGCCGGTGCACCTTAGGATCAAACGGCGTGGAAATCAGGTGCCGGATCTCATCGTAGTGTTTGCGTAGATGGCTCCTTATGCTCCTGGGGGCGGATCCTCGTTGATCAGGCGTCCGTTCGGATGCTGCGGTTTGCAACAGTTGAACAGGAATTGCCTGGTCAACATCTCGCTATGCTCTTTAACGGCGAGCATTTTCGCTTCATTATGTAAGTGATGCTCAGGAGACATAAGAAGACACCCAGTGGCGGTACGAAGGGCGGTGTTTTGGCAGACCTGTAGCCTCGTCCAGTGTGTGTCAGCTAGCCCCGGCGACCATATAGGCGTCGCGTAGCTCAGTACCGGCTGGCCAATTGCTTTATATGTAGCTAGTAACGTTTCTTTGTCTTTACCCCAAGTGCTGCCAGCTAGGGACTTGAGGATTTTGTTACGGCTTTGGACTTTATTGGCAATTGCGGTTACGTGAGCGCCGTATTTGAACATGTTATCAAACGTCACCCCTAAGATTTTGGGGTGTGAGACAGTTGGTAGCTTGACACTATCAACGTAGACGTCTAATTCCATGTTCACTTGCGTTGTCCACGTCGTAAATAGGGTGGCCGAGGACTTATTCGGTGACAATGCCAGGTTTCTCCCGGCGAAGAATTCGGACACGGCTGGGAGGTATGAGTTAATACGAGAGCAGAGTTCTTCTACGGAGGGGCCTGTTGCCAGAATCGTACAGTCGTCGGCGTAAGAGACGATCGAGACACCCTCTGGTGGGGGGGGAAGTTTCGATATATAATAGTTGAACAGGAACGGGGATAGGACACCACCCTGTGGCACCCCCTGTTTAACTATTCTGGGTTTTGATCTTGCGCCTCTGAACTCAACCGACGATTGACGACCACTCGTATAGTTTGTAGTCCAACGTTTAAGACAGGGAGGAAGGGACGAATCTTCAAGGTCTTTCATTAGTTGCGCATGGTTGACCGTATCAAAAGCTTTGGCCAAGTCAAGCGCAACTAGCACTGTCCTGTGGTTTGGACGCTTTTGGTTTAGCCCGTCCCCTATCTGAGTGGTTATGGCGTTCAGCGCGGTGGTGGTGCTGTGATTTTTGCGAAATCCATGCTGATGTTCGGCGAGCCGCAGGTTTGCGGTGAAGTACGGCAACAAGGTGGCTTCCAACACTTTCACTACTGGCGAGAGGAGAGATATCGGGCGATATGACTCCCCTACGGCAGCTGGCTTGCCAGGCTTTAGTAGTGGGACCACCTTTGCTTGTTTCCATCTTTCAGGAATAACAAAGGTGGAAAGGGAAAGGTTGAAAATTTGTGTGAGGTATCTTATGCCTTCGTCGCCAAGGTGTTTCAGCATCAGCATGGAAATGCCATCGGGGCCGATATATTTGGTGTTCTTGGATCTCCGAATAGCCTCATGAACTTCTGTTGTGGAGATGGCAACGGGCGCATCGCTGTTTTTGTGTTTGTGCGCTTCCCTGGTGGCTCGGCGAATATCTTTGTTCAACGTAGGATGCATTACAAATTGTCGGCAGAAGGCGCTCGCGCATCTTTTTGGCTTCGACTGAACCTTATCACCGAAGGCGATGGATATTTTGTCGTTAGGTTTAGTCGGGTTGGACAAAGATTTCACCGTCGACCATAATTTGCCAACTCCAGCCGAGAGGTTGCAAGACCTTAGGTGCTCCTCCCACTTAGCGCGTTTGTGTTGATCTACTAAGCGTCTGATTTCCGCGTTAAGATCCCGTATTTGAGGATCCGTAGGGTCAAGGCGTCTAATATGGTCACGTTAATTTGCCAGGGCCGCTGCCTCTGCGGGGAAGAATGGACGCACTTCCTTTATTCTACCTGACGGAATGTGTTGGTGGGAGGCTGAAATTAGGGCCATACGAAACGCCTTTTCCCCTTCTCGTACGTCAGATGGGGTAGGAAGAGCAGCGAAGGCGCTCTCTGTGGTGTTGAGAAAACCCTCCCAGTCGGCTTTATTGACAGCCGGTTCTACGTACCGGAATGACTCGGGGTTTCCCCGACCAAGGGCTGTTATTTCACTACCCCCCTGCCCCCCTGCCCGTGGGTCATTGTGTGTATGTATGAATGTATACAAATTTATGAACTCCTTACCATCATCTGCAAAGCTTAATAATGTCTTGGTTCTTGGATCCTCGGTTTTATCTGGCTTAGCAGATTTTTTGCTTGTATCTTTGCTTTTTTTGGCAACTTGAATTGGCTGCTCCCTATCAACGTCCATCGCCATGGTGTCCGCTCCATTTTCATCCTCATCATCCAATGTGCCGGAAAACACACGTCTCTGGATTTTCTTAGGCTTTCGAAATAGAGACATTATACTTCAATATTGCACGTATATGAAGTTTAAGCTATTTTAATAACTTTTAATCCACTTATTTCCGTAAAAAGAAAAATTTCACAAATTTTCTCAAAGTCTGTATTAAAATCGGCAATTATTCTGGGTACAGAGATGTTGGTAATTTTTGGCAGCTAACCCCAGTGCTGCCACATGGTTAAATAATTTCAACGATGGTGGTGCCAAGCACCCTACCGGAATATTATTGAAAACTGTGATAGTATAATAAACCTCACACATGCAATTACTAAATGAGCAGTTTAAGCACGTATACAGTCACTACCCTTTGAGAAACAACTGCATAGGCTGTTTTCTATCAAAAAGTTATAACCGGCCAATGTAATCAATTACTTCAGTTTCGAATACCAATAACACCAAGCATACCTGGGGTAAGAGGCGACTAATATGCACAAAGATAATAACATGCAACTCGTTGCTTGATCTACGGTTGTGATGCCTCTCACCTATCATTACCAATCTAATCCTTCTTTACGGAAGAAGGGATGACATGACCTAGAAGGTTGCATTGCATACCGGGCTTATATCCGACCAACGGCTCTTAATTTGACAACACTTATCAAAACCTTCGTTACTGCTACAACAACAAATGATTGTGCTGGTATTCTTTACAAAGATAATTGTTTGCTGGCGAATGTCGTGGTGTTACCTATCTCACAGAATGTCCAAGGTTCGTCCTGGGCCAGGTAACAAAATTCGTTGTGGTAACATGGAATACAGTTGAGCATAAAAGTGTGTGCAAATGAATACAACGTGAACAGACTTATTTTTTTAACACATCCGGTAACACCGAATGCCTGAACCACTGTTTGTAACAGCGGCAGCTGTCAAATACTGGTGGGTGTGTTAAGAGGTTCAGTATTTTAAGAGCGAATGCTAATAAGAATTGCTATTGTGGGAAATCTTATTAAAATATAAGATTGTAATTCGGTTTTAATTCTTATTTGAAATTTAAGTCTGCTATAATTTAAAATGGGACTAAAAGGTTGTGAAATTCAATTAGATAACCCATGGAATACCTATTATGCTGGTCAAACAATAAACGGGCAAGTGAAGTTAACATTTGATTCAACGAAAAAAGTACGAGGTAGGTTTATTAAAATTCGTAAGCACTGAGTTAAAATATATACATATGTTTATTTTATATTACTTTTAACAGGAGCTTTGATAAACGTTGTTAGAATAAAACCATTTCTTTGTGATTAGATGCAGACGCATTACTCACCTATGACGACATGTATAGATATGTATATATTTATGCATAGCACCGAATCACATCATCAAAGCATTGTGCTACATTCGGCATGCATTATACATATATATATTACTATGGGCTATTTATTGCTAACCTTCACCGTCACATCACTTTTTTAGCCGGCTTTAAACTGCTAAATATGTGCATACGTGCACATTAAAACTACCTATTGTTTGAATTTTGCGTAGTAAATACACTTTCGTCTGTTGTCTAGCGTTCGAAAAACTTGAAAAAGCGGTTTCTTGCTTTAGCTAACAAGCGTTTTAGTCACTTATTTTCTCCATGGCTTGTTTGTGCAGATGGATGTTATCTAGTACCTCAGCGCTTTGTATACCTGCTATGCAAAGTCACTTGACTGCAATAGTCACTAAATTTCAAATAATTCAATATTAATTGGTTTATTCGAGTATTTTCTTTGATGATGTATCATTATTCTGTGAGTTTCATACTTTCAACATCTTCTGCTCCTACTAAATGTGCCTGCATTCCAAAGTGAGGTTAAACATGCAGATAACTTTTGGAATGCGGTTATTGAACCAAATACCCAGCAGCACACGTCGAGTAAACAAACTAAATATACATACATATATGTATGTATACTATATTTAATATCAATTATTAATAAATTAAATTATTGATACGACTCTATGTTAACACAGCATGTGTGGATGATGTCATCTCGCATAAGTCACAAAATTGGCTGAACGGCAGTAGTAATAATAAATTATAATAGAATATTCAAAAGGGAATGGCGAAAGTAAAGATATATACAGATTAGGGTGTTTAACTTCCAGGTGCTTTTTTTTCTCCTACCTCAAAGTTTGTTTTGTTCTGTTGCAAACATTAAAATTCAAATTCAATTCAAATATGTATGTATATATTTTTTTTTAAATCCAATTAGCGTAAGCTTAAAAAATGTTTAAAAATATCTAGCCTCGCTTCAAGATAAAGTGAGGCTCGACCGTTTTAAAGTACTTTTCTCACGTAACCTTCAAGATTTATATGTTAGTACAATAAAATATTCTTTGATTAGCATTTTTCTATATCGGACAGATACATACATATATAAATCTTAAAATTTAGATAAGAAAACGGGTCTTAAATATTTAGGGATTTTTTTTTGTTGCAAACCCAATTTTTAAAATCTTCTTTACCATGAAACACCTTATTGTACATATGTATGTTGTAAATCATTTTAGGTATCATAATACGATTTTTGGGCGAAGCTAATACGGAGTGGTCAGAACAAAAAACTGTGACTACAAGTGAAGGCAAGACTGAACAAGAAACGGAAACATTAAAAGGTCATGAGGAGTACTTCCAAATACAATACTACCTATTGGGCGGCAAAAACAGTAAGTACAAAAATGTCTTATCAAATTTTATTATATACATATAAACAACAGCGTCGTGGGAGCTCACTCGACTTTCTTAGAAAACGATGGTCGAGAGATTAAGTACCTACATTTTTTTTTAAATTTGTTTATGAAAATATTTCAGGTGCCGAAAATGAACTTCCAGCCGGCACACATTCGTATCCATTCACATGTGCATTACCGCCAACACTTCCGTCGTCATTTGAGGGCGAATTCGGACATGTACGTTATACCATTAAGGTGACACTGGATCGTCCATGGAAATTCGATCAGGATATGAAAATGGCATTTACTGTTATTTCACCAGTTGATCTTAATGTGAATCCACGCGTAAAAGTAAGGTCAAAATGAATTACACACATAAGTGCTTGTTATGATATATTTGCATATGTTTAATTTTTATTTAGGAACCGTTTAAGCTTGAATTAGAAAAAAGTTTTTGCTGTTTCTGCTGTCGTTCGGGCCCATTATCGGTAATCACTACCGTTCCGGTAACTGGCTACGTTTCGGGTCAAACAATACCAATCACTTGCGAATGTGACAATGCCAGTAATGTTGGCATAACATCGGTTAAGTTCATTTTACGTAAACGCGTCACGTTTCAAGTGAATCAACCACGTGCGGATAAAAAACAAAGTAAAATTACTATCGCCGAATTGGGTATTGGGCCAGTTGCTGGCGGTGAGACACGCACATTTACCCAACAATTGGAAATTCCAGCACTGCCACCAACGAATTTGCTCAATTGCGGTATTATTTCGTTGGATTATGATTTGCACGTATGCTGAAATTGTTTAATTTTTATAAAATTGTATATATTTTAATATTTTAACGTTTTTATAGGTTGAATGTGACGTTACTGGTCCACATCGCAATTTATCTGGTAATATACCAATTATATTGGGTACAATACCTTTAGCATCATTTAAGCCACCGGCTCCATATACTGATGTACCAGCACAAATATCACCACAGCAGCAAGATCAAGATCCATCGTTGGCACCAACTCAACCAGTTAGTCCCGCTAGTCCTCCAAGTGATGGTGCGGGCGGCGCGCTTGGTTGGAATGTAGCAGATAGTGCTGGTGGGCAATTATACCCTAATATACGTAAGTTTTGGTCAATGTTCAGCAATCTCAGTATTAGGTCGCTTTTTTTGAAATAACGGCAGTCGGCCTAGTACCACAAGGTGCTAGTACGGGAGCGTATCAAATTCCTATCTGTTAAAGGCCTGAGAATGTTTTTAGAATTTATTTTATTTCTTTCATTTTCAGCGCCACCACAATTTGTAGAGACACAATATCGTGCACCGAAAATAACTGGTAATGACGACTCCGAGCATACAACAGTTGTGGGTGATGCAAGCTTTGCGCCACGTTATCCAACTTTTCAGTTCAATAATGCGACAGCACCGCCCCATTACTAAAAATCTTAATAATGATTTTAAGCACGCGTGCATGGAGCGTATTAGTAAGCTGTGAGGGACATCACAAAAAGTTATGAATCTATTCCCTTATGCTGTGATGCTTTGTCATAGTTCAATGGCGCCATAAAACCAAATTGTTTTCTTACTGCTTTGGTCTAGCGAAATTACTACGTTATAGAATATTGTTACTACTTTTACTTGCTTAAGGAGAAAGTAAATTTGGCTTCCGTCCGCTGTGCTTCAAATTCTTCGTTTATATTTATAATCTTGAACAAATGTGTTTATTAACAAAAAAAAAAAAAAGATAAAATCAAGATAAGAAGAGTGCCTAGAAGTTTTGCAGTTAGTGAAACAGGAAATATTTGCTTAAATTATTGTAAAAATAGAAATGTTATCTGTGTTCTTTTATAGCAGTTTGATATTATCACCGAATCTCATATGGAATCAGTGAAGTCTTATATAAAAATATTTAATGGACAAAAGGATGTAGCATTTAAACACCGTACATGTGTACATATACATATACGTATGTATAAATCGTCCTTGCAGCTCAAGCACAAATTTATCTAATAATTTATAATTTTTGTTTAATTTGCATGTATATTAATTTTATTTGCCAAAAAATGTTATCGCAGAAATCATTAATTGTTCTTTAAAATCAATTTTTTTCTAAGCAAAAAGATATGGAAATATACTCGCAAAATTTTATAACTAAAATCGTGTTCTACTTATCAAACGGTTTTTTATTATTTTTATCGCGTTTCTGTACATGTATTAGGACTTTGATGGCATTTCCTTTGGCATGCCGCGCTGTATCGAATGCTTCAATGCTCTTCTCGATATCAAAATGGTGTGTAACCAATTTTTTAATTCCCGTATTTCTTGTGGATACTAAGTCCAATGCGGGTTGGTAACTAAAAAAAGATAACCGAAACAAGTTATTTTACATTCCTGATTTAAATTTTTTTTTAATTACTCATGACAATAACGATATACGCCCTTGAGGTTCACCTCACGGAACAGAGCCTCCATCAAAGGTAGCTTGATTACATCGGTGCCCATGCCAGTAATAGCGCAAGTACCACCAGGACGCGTCGCCTTTATTTGATGTATACATATGTGACGGTTGAAAGTTATTTAGTAATTAACAGGTTTTTTATAATATTTTACTTACATAAATACCCAGCCAAACAGACTCCTCCTTCCCAACACAATCCAGAGTTTTATCGGGCATAACTCCCATTGTTTTACCAATTTCCTTGGCTGCCAATTTGACGTCAATTCCTTTACAAATTTTAAATGCGTGTGTTGCGCCCAACTCTTGAGCTACTTTTAAACGATGTTCATTAAAATCGGCCACGCCAATATTAGTCGCGCCCCAAGCCTGTGCTACAATTAACGAACACAGCCCTATAGGACCGGAGCCGATTATAAGTACATTAGATCCGAGACGAATTTTTGCACGTCGACAGGTAGCTACGCCAACCGCTAACGGTTCCAACAAAGCACCCTCTTCCATAGACACATGGTCGGGTAATTTAAAGCAGCAATCAGCAGCATGATTATAGTAGCGACGTAAATTGCCATGAACAGGAGGTGCGGCACAGAATATCATATTCGTGCATAAATTGTATTCGCCAGTTTTACAAAATTCACAATAATGACAAAATTGTCCAGGTTCGATGGCTACACGATCGCCTTCTTTTAAATTTTTAACACCTTTTCCCAACTTGGCGACAATTCCTGAAGCTTCGTGGCCAATAATCATGGGTTTTTTCACCACCCATGTACCAACTTGGCCTTTTACCAAAAAGTGTACATCAGTACCACAAATGCCCACAGTGTCCATTGCCAGGAGTACCTCTGTAAAAAAAAACGGCCGTCATAACTCACAGCTCTTAAAACCTGTTATGTGCCCTAAAGGTTCAAACTTACGTCCTTCGTTGAGTTTTGGAATTGGCGTTTGTTCCTTACATAAAACAAAAAAGATGTGATTTACTTTTTAACAACTCCAGAATTGATACCAATTCACTTAAAATCTACTTACAAGCCGCAAATCTTCAACACCATGAAGCACTGCCGATAGATTATCCTTCCCATCCTTTTTACCTTTCTTGTCGTCTTTGCCCCCACATTTTGATTTATAACGTTTGGAAACATGCGCTGGGTCCTTAGGCGTTTTTCTAAAATATTGAATCAGTGAACTTGCAAAACAGCGTACCGAACCCACGATTTTGGGTTTATTAATTAACGAAAGCTTATTGAGAAACATTTTTGAATTTTTTTTTGGAGTTTTACAAATTTTTTGCCAAAGATTATTTTAATTTTGTTTTAAATTTAGTTTAAAATTTACTTAAATTTAGTTACAGATTTTTTTGTATTTTTACTAACATGTTTTTTTTTTTTTTTTGAGATTCAAATTTTGAATTTCGTATAATTTCATTTTGATAATCAACAAAAAAATAATTTTTTTGATAATTACCAACGTTACCAACGAAATATTTTTTGATAATTTTTTTTGATAATCAACAAAACGAAATACTTTTGTATATAAAGTTAAGCAGCCCTGGAACAAACCATATATGCCATTATATTCTTTTCGATAACGATCTTTTCCACTGTTACAACATGATCAGCGCTCGCACTTTTTCCAACCTTTCGTGAAAGATATCGTCCATTTGAGAACCAGCTTTAACTCACCGTTAGCTGAGAGATTCAACAATCAGTCTTGCCAACAAATGCGACTTTGGAATTCATCTTTCGACGAACTCTCTATAAGTCTCTCATCATAACTGTCCGGATCTATGGCTCAGAAAGTCGAAAGTGGATCATTTGAGAAAAAATATATCTAGTTTTCCCGGGACACTTCGTTGGCTAGATCATAAAGCAAAGAACAAAGAATATCCGAAAAAAAAACCTTTCCCATAGACATCCGACTTCGGTAGCAGGGGAAGGAGTACGCCAATACTGAGAAGGAAAAAACAGGTGGAGGTGCACTTATCCTTGATGTTTGAAAATTCATGTCAGATATGTCTAGAAATTGTTAACTGGATGGACATACTAAAATAACTGAAAGGTTGAGAGTCAGTGAACGATGATTATAATTAAAAATTTTTAGAAATCATAACCCGGGCTCGGCCGATTAATAGCTATGTATTATTGTGTATTTTCATTTTGTTAAAATCAAACGAAAATATGGCACCTTATACTCTACAAATAATTTCAAATTTCAAAATTGATTTATGTATGTATATTGAAAACTAAAAATTTATAGAAAAACTCAGAATTTAGCAGAATTTGAAGAAAAAAATTGTTGGTGTACTAATATCTTGAATATTTTATAAAATAATTTAAAAATTCGAAGTAAGATTATGAATCCAATGAATGCACTACACAGAATTCCTTCGATTGCGCTTTTGGCCAAAATACATTCAAACCAAATCAAATGTGCGACGAAAACGTGTGGAAACATTTTAAAACGCTATAATTCGAAATGTGGAGGGAAAGGAGGGAAAGGCGGTGGCAAGGATGATAATTTAACAGCAGTGCTTCATGGTATCGAAGATATGCGTCTGGTAAGTTTTAGTGATGTGCGGTTTCGAGTAATTAAAGAACCAGGTTCAGCGAGTGCTGTTGTAAGGGAGATAGACAGATTTCTGTTGGAAAAGGACAAAGCCGTGACCGCTTTTTTGTATATTTATGGCAATGGTTTTGCTGAAACTCAAGTTGGTGCTTTTTACTAATCGGCGATTAAAACCCGAAAACAAATTTTTTCTCATAATTTGAGGTTACTAAGGGTCCAGTTTTTCAAATTTACTTCAGAAAAAAATACCCATAAAAAAGTCGCATACAAACATATATCTAGTTGATTAGTTAGTTAGTGAAAATCTACTATATTCTGAGGGAACTATTGTAAATCGATTAGTCGATTATCAAGAGCTTTAAAATATAGTCCCGTGCAATAACATTATAGGAAGACGAACTCTGTGCATTATAGATATTAAAAAAATTCATACTTTTAACAGTTTATATAATTTTTGTTTGTCTGTCTGTATGTTTGTACGCTCCTCAGTGACAAACTTCTGCATGGAATTAAACGCAATTTTAACTGAATACTTTATAAATGTATAACTTATAGTAGGAATGGTCTAAGTATGTAAGTATGTAAGTTTACACCTCAGTATTATGTTTGTCGACTTCGAAATATATTTTTAGAACATGGGTATTCTTTTTGTCACCAATTTTAAAATCTGAAAAGCACTTTGTAATGTTGTGGTTACATTTCAATTTCAGGAGCAAACTCCCATACCAAAAGCTGGACCAGGACGTAAGTTTGATTAGGTTTTAATAAAACGACGAAATAAATTTTCATTGATGTCATCACAGAGGTACTTATCGCTATGGATACAGTGGGCATTTGTGGCTCTGATGTTCATTACTTGGTACATGGAAAAATCGGTCCATTTGTTGTGAAAAAACCCATGATTATTGGCCACGAAGCCTCAGGAATTGTCGCAAAGTTGGGTAAAGGTGTGAAGAATTTAAAAGAAGGCGATCGTGTAGCCATCGAACCAGGTGAATGTTGTCGTATTTGTGAGTTTTGCAAGACGGGTAGGTACAATTTATGTCCGGGCATGAAATTTTGTGCTACCCCACCATATGATGGTAATTTACGTCGCTTTTACAATCATGCGGCTGATTTTTGCTTTAAATTGCCCGATCATGTTAGTATGGAGGAGGGTGCCTTGTTGGAGCCTTTGTCGATTGGTGTTTCTGCTTGTCGACGTGCCCAAATTCGTCTTGGTTCACATGTACTTATTATGGGTGCCGGTCCCATCGGTTTGGTAACATTAATTGTGGCAAAGGCAAGGGGTGCATGCTCCACAACAATAACTGATACAAATGATCATCGTTTAAAAATAGCACAAGAATTGGGCGTAACAAATGCAATTAAAGTATGCCCGGGTATTGATGAACAATTGGCTGCCAAAGAGATAAGTAAAACAATAGGAGAAATGCCGGACAAGACAATCGATTGTGTGGGAATGCAGGAGTCAATACGCATGGGAGTTTACGTAAGTCGTTGAGTCAATTAGTTTGGCAAATTATTATAACACTTCCTTATCCCTAATCTGGCCAAACTTAAAACTAAAGGGTACTCGTTCCGGTGGCACATGTGTTATTGTTGGTATGGCTTCGGAGACGGTTCAACTACCTTTGATGGATGCTTTAGCGAGGGAGGTGGATTTGAAGGGTGTCTTTCGTTATTGCAATGAGTAATTACAAAAGATAAATTCAGCAATTAAACCCAAATATTCTTAATGCAAGCATACTTTTATCTATTTTTAGTTATCAGTCTGCACTCAACTTGGTGGCCGAAGGGAACTCTGGCATAAAAAAATTGGTTACGCACCATTTTGATATTGAAAAAAGCATGGAAGCCTTTGAAACAGCGCGCCATGCCAAAGGAAATGCCATCAAAGTATTAATACATGTACAAAAGCGCGACAAAAATAATAAGACTCCATTTGATGAAAAAAAATAAATTTATTTGGGTTTAAAATTTGATGTGTAACTGCATTTTTATATATTTTGAGTAATAACAGATACATAAGCGTGTTAATTATCTAGTAAATCTCTTTAAATTTCTTTAACGGTGTTTAAGGGAATGCTCACAAGGTCCACCTGCTAGAAGTGGAAGCTAAATCAACGCTTTTATCGATAGTATTGATTCATCGAAAGTATCAATTAATTATATCGGTATAGATCAACAGTGAAGGTCGGCGATAGCTTTCGAACTCTTAGAAAACAACTTTTTCAAAACAATTTTGATGTTACCTGTCCCAGGGTTTGAACCTTGGACCTTCGGTGTGGTCGGTCAGAAACACTTGAGGTGTTACGCAAGTTTTTTTAAAATAACTAAGTTGAGGTCCGTTACTACCGTTTTATGTATTGAACTCATCGGAATAAAAAGCTCTCACTGGTCACTTTGTTTTGATCAATGTTCTAACAACAGCAAAAACTCTGATATGCCACAGAAAAAAGCCACTCATTTTGTTTCCGTTTTGGTCCCCATAAGGTACAGGCACGGTTCTGTTACAGTCATTTAGTGTCATATGCAATTTCTTCAACACCCCGCAATCACTTTTTATAAATATACATTTTTTAATTATTTCGTACACTGATAAAAGCTGCTTACGTACTTAATGACTTTATGACTTTCTAATCAAAGTTTAATGCTGGCCAGGGCAAATACCCAGTCAGCAATCTGCATCATAATCGGCTCCACATTCAGACTTTTTAGATATGTTTTGGGACAAGTTGGAATTCATTTAAAATTTAAGGTACATACATATGTATGTGTGGCATATTTGAGGTAAAGTATTCTAGATGACATATGTAGATGATTTCGATACTATTTTCGGCACCATGTTGGATTTTTTACAGAATTTCTTTGGTATGCTTAAGCGATTATCATACGAAACTATTCTAAAATAATATTAATGAAATGCAGGAACGTTTCCTGGCAGGAGAAGATCTACGGGAGAGGAGGTTTAGATTCCCTTTTCCCGAATGCTCATCCAAATAAAAAATAATAACACATATTGTGTACAAAAAACTTTAACATTTTGTGGACTATTTTTTATATTTATACCTTTCATGAACATGAAATGGTATTATAACTTTGGTCCGATGTTTGTAAGTATGAGAAGAAGAAGAGATAGACCCACTATTAAGTATACCGAAATGATCAGGGCGATGAGGCGAGTTGATTTAGCCATGTCCGTCCGTCCGTCTGTCCGTCCGTCCGTCTGTCCGTCTGTCCGTCTGTCTGTTTGAACGCAAACTAGTCCCTCAATTTTAGAGATATCTCGATGAAATTTGGTATGGAGCCGCCATTTTGCATTATATTAATCATTTGTCGGAACCAGTAAGATCGGACCAATACAACGCATAGCTCCCATACAATCGATTGTTCCGATAAATGGGTTTTGGCCTATAACTCTTGCAATCAAAAAGCTAGGAGAGCGAAATTTTGCAGGTTTAGTACGTATTAAATTTGTAACCTGTGTAGTGAAAATCACTCAGATCGGACCAACAAAACATATAGCTCCCATATAATCGATAGTTTCGATAAATGGGTTTTGGGCTATAAATTTTGCAGTTAAGAAGCTAGGATCGTAAAATTTTGCAAAGTTGGTACTTATTATAAATGTGATGTGTATAATGAAAATCATACAGATCGGAGTAACATAACATATAGCTTCCATATAACCGATTGCTCCGATAAATGTGGTTTGGCCATGTAGGACACTTAAAAAAGATATGCGTATTCATGAAAGGTATAAAGCCTTCGGCACAGCCGAAGACAGCCCTTTCCTTACTTGTTTTATTATCTCTTTTTTATTATAATTTTTTTTTATTTAAAAAATGAACATAGCCAACATAAAATAAAGGTCAAACTCCACTTAGGCTTTATTATTTTTGCCTTTAGGTTGTACATGGATCATTACTTTAATAGCGCCACCATGCCCATAACGAGCTGTTTCAAATGCCTTCGCCGTTTCGGTTATATCGAAGTGATGTGTAATTAATCGTTTCACATTTATTTTACCAGAAGCCACTAACGCCAGCGCAGCAGGATAACTAAAAATTATAATTTCATTCAGCCAAGATAATTTAAATAGTTTCAAACTAATAATAGCTTACTCATTGCAATAACGGAAGACACCGCGTATATCCACTTCACGTATCAAAGCATTCATCAAGGGTATTTTTGGCTCTGCAACACCCATACCTACAATAACAACACAGCCGCCTGAACGTGTGCCCTGAAAGAAAAACAATAAATCGAACACATCAGCACTTTGAGCAATTCTTGTTGGATAAACTTACCAAAATGCTCACGCGCGTCGTACTCTCAGCACCACAGCAATCGATTGACTTATCGGGTTCTTCACCCATTACTGCATGCACCTTCTTCACAACGTCCTCAGCCGCATCATTCTTGTTCATGAGCAGTGTATGCGTAGCACCAAGTTCTTTGGCCACATCCAAACGTTGTTGCACCAAATCCGTAATTAAGATCTTTTCTGCACCCATCGCTTGGGCAGCAAGCAGTGTTACCAAACCAATGGGGCCAGCACCCAGTACAAGTACCTTCGAACCTAGTCCTACACCAGCACGCCGACAAGCATGTACGCCCACCGAGAGTGGTTCCAGTAATGCACCCTCCTCCATGCTAACATGATCGGGTAATTTATAACAGAAATCGGCTGCATGTTTGTAGTAGCGTGTGAGGTTGCCATCATAGGGTGGAGTAGCACAAAACGCCATGTCCGGGCAAAGATTATATTGGCCGAGTTTGCAGTGATCGCAGTAACGGCAAGGTACACCAGGTTCACAAGCGACACGATCGCCTACACGGAGATGTTTCACTTTTTTGCCAACTTTAGCAACAATGCCAGATGCCTCGTGTCCGATAACCATGGGTTTAGTAACTATAAAATCTCCAATGCGTCCATTAACCAAATAGTGTACATCGGACCCGCAAATGCCCACAGAGTCCATGGCAAGGAGAACCTCTAAAATATAAAGAAACATTTTTAAAGATTCTGCTGACAAAGTACTGAGTGTGCAGACAAACCATCATCAGCAATGTTCGGTATAGGGCGTTGCTCCTGTAAGAGAGTAAAAGCGACCGTTATTTATACTTCGGTTGTATCTTAACATTGTCTGTGTTTGACAGTAAAAAATAAATACCCCGATAATAAAAAACTCGAAAGAACTCTTCGACGATAGGATCGTACAGCATCCAAAAAGTTCAGGACTATGGTTTATAAGTTGGAGCACTTGAATGGAATCGATTATGCGGCTGGTGGATTTTTTGTATACCAACTAGATTTGCGTATCTATATAGTTCGTAAAATCAGAAACGAATGCCGTTCTCTGACCAGAACATGAGGTATTTATATATGTATGTGAACAACATTTAAACCCTGTCCAAATATTTATATAAATACTATCCCAGCAAACACAGCCTCTAACGTTAGAGAATGTTATGGAAACGCGTCAAAATGGAGCAGTAAGGAAGGCGGTCGGCATGATATTGATGTCGCACTGTGGCTAGTCATTGTCGGCTGGGGTGGGCTCTTGCCAACCTTACCGTCCTGCGCCATAAGCAGAGAAAAGGTCTTATCATGCCTTTGAAAACGCGGGGAAAAACGCAAAAACCGCGTCAAAATTACGTTAAAACAACATCCGGTTAAACCCGGATGCCACGGACAGACCGTTGACATTTAAACATTCAAAAAATTCAAAAAAAACAAAAGGAAAAGGGGCAACTAAAATCCAAATCAAAATTCAAAAATAAATTCAAAAGTTAACCGAAAAACTAAAGCAAAACTGGCAAATCAAAATTTAAATAAAACGATTATTACGGAAAAATTCAAAAGTAACTGAAACTGAAAAATCAAATAAATATTTAAACAGAACGAATGGCAAAACTAAAACCCAAAAAAAAACCTGAAAAATCAAACGAATCGGAAACGACCGATTACCACAGCTGAAAAAGAAATTAAATAAACAATAAATCGAAAAAAATAAGGCCGAACAAAAAAGGGGGCGCCGCGGGTGTTGTTGCGACGCCCGGTGCTTGGCCCACCCTCATCCATGGCCATCGATGCACCTGGTTTCGATGGCCCCTTACCTAACATCGTACTGCCTTCTAATTAAATGGAGACGTCAGCATTCCCATATAAGTTATAATGTTTATTTACAATGCATTTTCAAAATTGTGGTAAATATAGTTAATTATAATAATTTTAGTTTAGGTATATACCCTCCTCGTTTTATTTTATTTTCCTTCTTATTCCCTATTTTCTCTTTATAAATTGCATTTCTATTCTTTGAATTGTATTCTTGGTTGAAAATTACGAAAATTTTAAAATTTCCTTTTTCATGTATTTTACCCTGTCTTTGCTTATTTATTTATATTTTTGTTTTGTTTGCTTATTCTTATTATTGTTATATTATTATTATTATTGTTATGTTATTTTATTATTTATTTATCATCATGTTATTTTATTGGCGGCCTTTATTTTGTTAATAAGTGTAGTTGGTTTAATTACTTATTTATGCATTTGATTTATTTGATCAAAACATTTGTAAGTATTTATTTATATTTTATGTATTTATGTATTTAATGTAATTTATTTTATTTTATGTATTTAAATTTATTTAATTTTAGGTATTTTAAATTTTATTTTTATTTTATGTATTTAGTTTCATTTTTATTTTATGTATTTAGTTTTATTTTTATTTTATGTATTTAGTTCTGTCTTAGGTTACATATTTTGTTCTATGCTATGTTATTTATTTTATTTCATCTTATTTTATTTTATTTATTTTATTTAATCTTATTTTGTTTTAAGGTATGTTTAATTATATTTTATTTTATGTATTTTATTCTATCCTATTTTCCCTATTATTATTTGTATTATTCTATTTTATTTTATTTTAAGTATATTACTTTTGGGGTTTATTTGTACTACAAATAGCTTTTATTTTTACAAATAACTTTTTATTTTTAAAAGCTTGTTTCTACTTTAAATATTTAATTAGCGCATTTTTCCTTTTCTTAACTTAACTTCTTAATTTTTAACTCATTATTAATTTTTTTATTTTTTTTTTAAACTTATTTATTTATACAATCCTTTTCCATCTTTTTTTTTCTATTTCAGATTTCATTTTCTCCTAGCTAGCCCTATTCTTATGCAATTATGCCTTGCCTTTTCTACTATCTCCTTATTTAACTATTATTTAACCCTTATAGCTAAGTTACATCCTATCGTTTAACAAATTAATTAGGTTCAATTTTATTTATTAGTAATAAGGTTTGGTCTCACCCATTTGGTCCGTAGGCCACTGGTGGGGCGCTACTGTTGTCGTTGTTGGTGCTTGTGCGGCGGGCCTATAAGTGGGCGGCCCCCGTTGTTGTCACTGCTGGTAGTTGTTGTTGTTGTCGTTGCCGGTGTTACAACCGGTTGCCGTTGTTGTTACAGGTGTTTGTTGTTGCCGGTGTTGTCGATGCTGGTTGTTGATGGTACTATTGTTGTTGCGGCGGGCCTATATGAGGCGGCCCCCGTTGTTGTCACTGCTGGTAGTTGTTGTTATAGCTGGTGGTGTTGTCTATACTGGTGATGTTGTCTATGCCGGTTGATGTTGTCAATGCCGGTTGATGTTGTCAGTGCTGGTGATATTGTCGATGCTGGTGTTGTACACAAATTTTTGATTTGCTTTGTATTTCTATTTATTGCAGCAAATTATTGAATATTTGTTTGTTGCAATTGTTGTTATTATTGGTGCTTACTTAGGTCGCTTCAAAAACTGGAACACACGCGGCAGTTAGTCCTATATTGGGTGAACCAACCCAGTCTGTGCTAATTGCATGTCTCGTCTTCAGTAGTGTTCTGTTAATTAATGTCCAAAATGCTATTAACGAAGCATGTAGTTGCACCGTGATGACGACCCAGAATGTGCCAAGTGTGTGCGCAACGCATGAGAGTATTTTACGAGTATGGTCACTGATGTTTTTTTTCCTTTTTATTGCTTGAATTTAGTTTGGTTTTTGTATTTTTCAATCAATATTGAAACTAGCATATACATACATATGTATATATGTTGTATTTATGAGGATATCTTGGATTTTTTTGGGTGATATTTTTGCCCATTAACTCTAGTTATCCTCTCTACCTCGAATGCTATTTCAATTTATGGATTTAATAATTTACCACTTTATTTAGTTACGCAAAGGTAAAGTAGAAGCACACTAGGCTTTAAGAAAAAAAACTACGACTGCTTTTGTAGTTGGCTGATTTTCAGCATTACATATGACGCACACACTGATTTTTCCCTTGCAAAATGTATTAATACAACTTTGACTGTAATACAGCCCAAAGGTGAAGACTAACTCACTGAATTTGAAATTTTACACTTTTTGATGGCTGTTGAGATAACTAAACAATTGTTCTGGTTTTGTATTTAAGGGGTATCACTTAAAATTTTTCACGACACATCACGACCGGTTGCACCAAAAAATTTTCACATTTGAACGGTCGAATGCCGGTGATGCCGCTATAGGGAAAATTTCCAATCAACTGCGACTGCGCAATGGAAAAGTTCCGTTGCCCAGTCTGACATGGCGTGATCGTTGCCAGGTGGGACACTACGATTGGTGGTTGCCATCAGGGTTCGGACTTTTATTACTATTTTAAGGACCCTATTGCACTACTAAATTTAGTAAAAGTACAGTACTCATTCCGAAACAAAAAAACCAGGCCTTATGCTATTGAAATTAACGTAGAAGATATGATTTTACAACTGTTTAGTAGATTTTATGATAGTTAATCTGTAGACATTACTTAAAGTGAAAGTTCGGTAATTACACTTTTACTTTAAGGCTTTAAAGAAAAGGAATTTAGTACTTTTACTTTTACTACTCTTTTGTTCTTTAGTTAGTTTAAAGGTGAATTTTCACGTATGGAACAAAAGTGGAAATTACAGAATATTGACAATGATTAATTATTTTACGCGAAAGTTTGAAGTCAGGGAAAAATTTAACTTATCTACAAAAAAAATCATGTTATGGTAATATTAAATGGGAACATAAAGCGTAGTAGATTTGTGTAAAGTGCATTTAGTATTGAAATTACTACAACTTTAACTAAGTCCGAACCCTAAAGGCACGCTTTCGTTGGCGCGCGAAAAAGGAAGGTTCTAGAACTTATGTTTGGTGTGTTCCCTTGGTGGTCCGCGGAACCCGACGTTACTGGGTTTTAGGGTAGATGACACATGAAACTCCTTGTCCGACCCGGCCATGGATAATACTATAATACACGAATATTGACGCCGTTAAAATGGTTAAACTTCCACCTTACAAATGCTTTTTACCAATTACTAATACTTATTGTCCACTTTGGTTGCACCTTGTTTTGGCGATATGATGAGTTATCCATCGAGTCAAGGTCAGGAATCAGGACGGGATTCCATGTGTCTCCCACCCCACTAATTGATGAATTAATATAAGTTACCCAATGATATAGGTTAATTTAACCTACAAGAAATAAATGATATTTACCTATGTCAAATGCCCATTTAATTCACTGTCATTTTTCGGGCAATCTGGTTTACCCTACTTTTTTTATTTCTGGCCACACCGAGAACACACCAACCACTTGTTTGTCTGGAAATTACAAATTCCGTTATTGGTGCCTTTTTCCATTTTATGGAACATTTGGTGCTGCCACCTCGGCCAAAATCACGCCACTTCCCAGAATCTATCGATTTATGTCAAACCGCAGTGTGAACCTAAACTGTCACCTATCCAACCGCAGTGAGTCATACCAATCAAATTCAATAAGAGAAAAAATGACTATAAGTTGGAAGTAGACCATAACAGACCTGCTTCGCTTCGAAGACCGGTCAATGAAGCGAACAGGAAAAAGGTATACTTGCAAGAAAGCCATTTCGGAATAAAAAAAAAGAAACGTGGGGCACGACTCACCCCTAGATAAGAGTCTCTAGTTCTACCACAAGCTAGCCGGGCACAGAAGATCCGCCAGTAAGGAGATAAATTTGAAGTATTTTGTTTCGTAGTTCAAAACGCATTGCGGCGAAGGGAAGTTTTTATAGTGGTTTGGCCCCCACAGAAGTTAGGCTTGAGAAAAACGGAGAATTTAATTTTGTTTCTTAGTTAACATGCTTCGCGGCGGTAGACATTTGTTATTGGAGAACTCGTCAAAACTCCGAAAGAGATAGTTCCAGTGGTTTCACCCCCACGGAGGGTTAAAGAAAAAGAACCGGAGAAGCGGGTTTCATATTCGATAAATATTCATCCGGTAGACATTTTGATTATGGAGAACTCGTCAAAACTCCGAAAGACAATCCGGTTATCAGGATTGCCAGGTTGTCCACTGCTCCCGGTGGAAGCACATGTGGACTCCCTTCTGGGTCAATGCTCGGGGAGAATACTGGGCGAGTTGTCCCCGACTGCCAAAACGCCCAGATGGAAATGCAAGGTTGAGAAAAAAAAATAGTAAAAAAAAATATGTCAAAATTCTGGTTATTGGGGACGAATATCCGAAGCATGGAAACGCCCTATCAATTTTCCCGTCAGATCTTCCAAGTCATACAACGCATTGCCTATTTTCCGACGGACTCGACACTTAAGGTATTTCGGCAGGAATTTAGCGTTTATGCCTTGTTTAAAGTTACTCAAGGCAAAATTTTTCCTAAAAACCTCCTGACCTTCCCTATAGTTCACTAGTCTAGAGCGTTTGTTATATACTCTTACTGCCCTATCTTTTGCTGCATCTAAATTTCTACGAATTTTCTCGCGGATATTTGACAATTTATCAGCCCTAGCTACTATTGGGATTTCATCTTGCGCCAGAGCGCCGAGTTTATCTAATATGTTGTATGCCGATGCGTGCTGAATCATGTTCTGACCGTATAATGCAAAGTATGGAGAGCACTGAATTGAGGTATGAAAGTCACTTCTTAAAACTGAAAGTATTTCGGGTATATGCCTATCCCAGTCAGTATGGTCCTGTTTATCCTTCAGAAAAACTCTTATTTTTGAAACAATTTCCCTATTTACGCGTTCAGACGCGTTAGCCTGCGGTGAGTATAGCCCTGTCTTAATGTGGGTTACCCCGTAATTTTCTAAAAATTGCTTCATATCCTTCGAGATAAACTGTCTACCGTTGTCGCTGTGGATATACTGAGGGACCCCTACAGTTGGAAAAATTTCAGAAGTGAAGTAATTCATAACGTTTACCGTCGTCGCTCTCTGCATGGGCTTCAACCAAACATACTTTGAAAAATGGTCCAATAAAATGAAAAGGAATTGATTTCGACGCTTCGATCTCGGATATGGCCCCAGGAAATCGCAGTAGAACCGCTGAAATGGTCTTTCCGAAGTAAAAGCATTCGCTATGGGTGGCCTGGCTTGTTGATTTGTTGCTTTTACCGCTTTGCAAATGTCGCACTTGCGTACATACTCCCGGACGTCCTTAGCTTGGCTTGGCCAGAAGTATTTCTGCCGAACACGCTCCAAAGTTTTCTGCCACCCTCCGTGGTAGCTCCTGTTCGCATCGTGCGCAAGTTGTATTGCCTCCTTCATCAACCCAGTCGGTAACCATAACCGCCATAGCGAATGCTCCTCATCCTCCACACCCTTACGAAATTTAACCCTTTTGAAAACTACGCCCTCGTTTACACGTAAATCCGGTAGTGCCTCTTTGTTATCTAAAATGGTTCGGACTAGATCCGAGTATGCGGCACTTGTAAATTCTGGCGACTCTAAATCTATTTCGTGAGGTGTGTTCGGATAGGTCAGCGCGTCTACATCGAAGCGCGATAGGGCATCCGGTACAATATTCAGGGTTCCCTTGCGATGTTCCATTCTAAAGTCATATCTTTGAAGCAGAAGCGACCACCTAGCCAACCTACCACTCAAATCCTTTTGAGTCATCAACCACTTGAGGCTCGAATGGTCTGTAATAATACGAAATGGCAGACCCTCAATGTATGGACGAAAGCGTTTGACACTGACTATGGCTGCTAGGCATTCCAGCTCGGTCACGGTATAATTGCGCTGAGCATTGTTAAGCTTTTTTGAGACGAACGCTATTGGATGCTCAGCGCCCTCGTCGTCGACCTGGAATAGCACACCACCCACACCTATTTTGGACGCATCGCACTGAATGACAAATTCCTTCGAGAAATCGGGTTGGGCCAGGACAGGAGCGGAGCTCAAGGCTACCTTCAGCTTTTCGAAAGCCTCTATTGCCTCAGGGGTAAGTTTGAATGGACCTAGCTTTTTCCGAAGGCAATCGGTCAAAGGGCCTGCTAAATCAGCAAAATTTGTAATAAACGCCCTATACCAATTCGCCATACCTACAAACCTACGTACCTGCCTCGGAGACTTCGGGATTGGAAAACTTTTAACTGCTTCTATCTTCCCTGGGTCTACCTTCAAGCACCCGCTACCTATCAAGTACCCTAAATATCGAATTTCCTTCTGACAAAATTTGCTCTTCTTTACGTTAATTGTAAGGCCCGCGTCCCTCAAACACTTTGCTACCTCTGCCAACAAGCTCAGGTGGTCCTCAAAGTTAGTGCTGCATACCATCAGGTCATCCAAGTAGACGAAGACATTCTCCCGTAAACGCGAAGGAATGGCCTTGTCCATCAGCCTGCTCATCGTCTGCGGCCCGTTGCATAACCCGAATGACATCACTTTAAAGTGGTAGAGAGGCTTCCCCGGAACTGCGAACGCTGTTTTCTCCTTCGAAGATTCCGTCAATTTGATTTGGAAGAACGCGTCCTTCAGGTCGATACCACTGATGAAATGGGTATCCTTCAACCTACTCAATAGCCCATTAATATGCGGCAACGGGTATGAGTCCTTTTTAGTAACCGCGTTGACTTTTCTGGAATCAATACAAAGCCGGACCTTCCCTGGTTTCCGGACCAACACCACAGGACTACACCACGGCGAGTTCGATTCCTCGATAACTCCCATTTCGAGCAGCCTATCTATCTCACTAAAAGCTTCGGCTTGTCTCGGTGGTGAAAGAGGGAAATGCTTGCTCTTTATTGGAACCGCGTCGCCCGTGTCAATATGGTGTTCGACTAGCTTTGTTTGACCCAGACCTAACTTCTCAAATGACGGAAACGTCTCTACTACGTTCTGCAGCTCGACCTTCTGCTTGGTTGTTAAATCATGGAAATTATGTCCTTGTTCCCTCTCTTCGCTAATCTCTAAACATGCTACACTAGGAAATATATCAGGCGCTAACGCGAAAGCTCTCCAAAAATCAACTCCGAAATACGCTTCTTGAAGAAGCGAAGGAACAAGGTAAAAACGTATGGTTTTGGTAATATTTTTGAAAGTCACAGGTAAGGAAACAGAACCTAGTATTTTCTGCTTGGCGCCACCCGCCGTGTATACAAAAGCCTGTAGTGGGTGGTACTTAAGCCCAATCGAATTCAAAAACTCTTCACAGTCCTTCCCGAGGATAGAGACATTAGCACCCGAGTCCAGCAAGCCTACTATAAAACTGTTTTCTATTTTTATTCGCACCAGAGGCCTTTCATCCTCTGTGAGAACTAAGGTGGTGCTTTGCAAAAGTTTACGCTCCTGTACTCGATTATTATATCTCTTCCTACATCTTACAATATCGTCCGATACGAATGACTCTGGATTGTTTCCGAAAATTCTTGACCTAACTAGCTCGTAACTGGTAACCCTCTGTTCCAAACTAGGTGAAAAATGCGCTTGACAAGCAACATCTCTACTATGACTTTTCAAAATGTGAACTTGCTTTGTAATATGATAGGACGGCCCTGGATTATCTGAATCTGAGCTATTGGAGCTATCTGAACTATCAGGAAAAGTTACTAAAATGTTGGGTTGTTCCGTCGCAAGAGTGCCACTACTCCTCGAAAGTTCACCACTTCCATGGAACTTACTGTTCGCGAAGGACCTACCACTTGGTTCAGCGCTCGAGGCGACTCCTCGGGCACTGGCTGATATGGGGGCTATGGCACCGAACGAGTTTCCCCCATCTTCTCGCTCGAATATTGGTTTCCCTGCCGGCGATGGTCCTTTGGACATTTTGGGGTATACACGCCTCTATGCCCGCACTTAAAGCAAAAAGGGTTCCTAATAGGTTCCTCACAATACATATACGAATGCCCCATGGCTTGACAATTCCAACACTGGATTCCTGAATAGTCCGGTTTCCTATTGCGCCGATACTCCAACGCCTCAATCTGCGGGTCAGCTTCGCAATCCTCGCCTTCCATCCTCCTATCCGGTGTCATAGCTCGGGCTTCATTAACATGCCTTCCGGTATAAGTTGTTCCCAGAATTTTACTCTCCCTCAGCACTTGTTCTCCTTTTCGTGCTATATCGCGTAGATCATGCAATGTCCTCGCCTCTGCGTTGAACAGCATAAGTTTCAAGCTACTGTTGACGTTTCGCTTTATTATGTCAATCAGTAGGGCTTCTGACATTGGCTCCCGAAGACGCGCGTTGAGTGCTACTATATCAGTGTGGAACACATCGTATGACTCGCTCAGCTTCTGCTTCCGCATTGAGATCTCCATCATGATCTCGTGGTCACTTTTCAATGTTCCAAACTCACGCTTCAAAGAATAACACAAAAAGGGATAATTCGCATTTGGGTTCTGCTTGGTGAACAGCCAGTACCATTCCTCGGCCCGCCCTGACAAAAATAGGTGAAAGCTTGCCATTAGCTGGTCATCAGAACACTGAGTCCGCTCACACAAGGTGTCTAGCTTAAACAAAAAGTCCGCTACGCTCCCAGTACCATCGAAGGAGACCTTCCACTCCTGTGGTTTCACCGCCGTGTTGTTCGAAACTATGTTGGCTTGGTTACTAACAAAGGTCTGGGCCCGGTTCCTTTCATCCCTATTGGGGTTCCTCGAATAGGTCGCACCGCCCTGCGACGATGTCACTGCAGCGTTAAGTAGGTCCATGTTCTCCCTGATCGTCCTCATTTCGCTACGCATCTCCTCCTGAGAAGTCCTGAACAGCTGATGTAGCACGTTCACCCACGAGTCTTCAGGAGGGGCCTCGACAATATTCCGCGGAGTTCGCCTATCACCTAAAGTGTTAAGAGGTACAGAGTTTTGTAGCAAAACTTCAGATGCCTCCTGTATACCTGACAACACGTTAGTCGAAGGGTCAAAAATATTATGCATGGGGTCTGCGGCCATGGACGAATCAAGGATATTAGTACTAGCCGGTCTATCAATCTTATGGTTGGAAGCAGGGTTCAATACTGTCCCGGTCGGATCTCCTCTACCCGGACTACTTATTGGAGAATGCATCACTAAAGGCCGATTTGTGGGCTGTTTCGGAAATGCCCCTCTACCCTGACCTCTAGGTTTACCCCCACTTCCTCGCGTAGAATTTCTAGTAGTCATGCGTTCAGTTGACTGTTCCATGTCTACTAGAACTGTGTCTATCAAAAAAAATATCGGTCAATAAAAAAAAAAATTCTAAGTATTGGTTTCGGTTACAAGGGGCGGTTGGAAGGCACAAAGTAAAAATTCACCCTCCCTACCCTATAATACCGACGATTCGCGAAGAAAAAAAAAATATGTTTAATTAAATCAACGTTAACCAAGTCGCTAATCGTAACGACTTTTCCGTAAATAAATATAATAAGTTTTCAAAAAAAAATGTATATATATACGTGTACAATATACGCTGAAAGAAAGTTGGATTAGGAAATATACGTTTGAAAATCAAATGCAATGAAATACGATATGTAGTTTGAAAAATGTATGTATATGTATTTAAATGTTCAATGGGAATGCTGACATCCCATCATTAGAAGGCATAGGTATAATGGAAAAAAAATAAACATAAAACATTTGACAAGGACATATCCAGGTACACCTACCGCAATGCAGGGGTGGTCTTAAGGACACCTCGCCCTGAGACATGTGGGTATACCATGGCGAAAATTTTGAAAAAAAAAGTTAAACTTATTTGGACTACAGTACTCCCGACCGCAATGCAGGGGCTGCTAAAGGCTGCCACCTGAGACTTGCCGAGGCACTGTAGACCGCAATTGACAAAAAAAAACTGAATATTTATTTTACTTTACACCTCTTCAGCTGCGCCGCAATGAAAGGATGCAGCTAGATGCCGCATTTCCCCAGACATGCGCAGTTGAAAAAGTTCAAACTTGTTTGGACTCCAGCACTCCCGACCGCAATGCAGGGGCTGCTAAAGGCTGCCGCCTGAGACTTGCCGAGGTGCTGTATACCGAAAATGAAAAAAAACTGAAAACCTGTGTTCTACCCCTCCTCAGCTGCGCCGCAATGAAAGGATGCAGCTAGATGCCGCATTTCCCCAGACATGCGCAGTTGAAAAGGGGGTTATTCGGTTCCCCACTCCTCCTTCCGCAATGCAGGGGCTGCTGAAGGCTGCCACCTGAGACTGGTTAGAGGAGTGGAGATACCTACAAAAGAAAAAAAAAATGCATACAAAAAAAACAAAGACAAAACAAAACACACGTTCGGCAAAACGAAAAGTTAAAAATCCCTAAAAATCTAAACCCCACTTAGCGGACATATTTATTTTTCCCGAAGCCGACATCGGACAACAGACCCGGGACAAAAAAAAATAGGTATATTACAAAAAAACTAAGTGCGTTTAGCACTACCTCACCGGGTGAAATGCAAAACTTCCGGTGGACATGACGTGAAGTCTCGTGGAGCCCTCAGCTACTGAACCCGAAGACCCATCCGGACAACTTGATCGGTCCCACCATCCCGTCGCAACGCAGGTGGCGGCTACTGGGCCTGCCTACCTGGGACTTACGAGATGGTGAAACCTCACAAACTGACCCGAAAAGTCATCGAGGCCAGCGCCTCGGGTACCACGTTGGGCGCCATCTGTTATGGAAACGCGTCAAAATGGAGCAGTAAGGAAGGCGGTCGGCATGATATTGATGTCGCACTGTGGCTAGTCATTGTCGGCTGGGGTGGGCTCTTGCCAACCTTACCGTCCTGCGCCATAAGCAGAGAAAAGGTCTTATCATGCCTTTGAAAACGCGGGGAAAAACGCAAAAACCGCGTCAAAATTACGTTAAAACAACATCCGGTTAAACCCGGATGCCACGGACAGACCGTTGACATTTAAACATTCAAAAAATTCAAAAAAAACAAAAGGAAAAGGGGCAACTAAAATCCAAATCAAAATTCAAAAATAAATTCAAAAGTTAACCGAAAAACTAAAGCAAAACTGGCAAATCAAAATTTAAATAAAACGATTATTACGGAAAAATTCAAAAGTAACTGAAACTGAAAAATCAAATAAATATTTAAACAGAACGAATGGCAAAACTAAAACCCAAAAAAAAACCTGAAAAATCAAACGAATCGGAAACGACCGATTACCACAGCTGAAAAAGAAATTAAATAAACAATAAATCGAAAAAAATAAGGCCGAACAAAAAAGGGGGCGCCGCGGGTGTTGTTGCGACGCCCGGTGCTTGGCCCACCCTCATCCATGGCCATCGATGCACCTGGTTTCGATGGCCCCTTACCTAACATCGTACTGCCTTCTAATTAAATGGAGACGTCAGCATTCCCATATAAGTTATAATGTTTATTTACAATGCATTTTCAAAATTGTGGTAAATATAGTTAATTATAATAATTTTAGTTTAGGTATATACCCTCCTCGTTTTATTTTATTTTCCTTCTTATTCCCTATTTTCTCTTTATAAATTGCATTTCTATTCTTTGAATTGTATTCTTGGTTGAAAATTACGAAAATTTTAAAATTTCCTTTTTCATGTATTTTACCCTGTCTTTGCTTATTTATTTATATTTTTGTTTTGTTTGCTTATTCTTATTATTGTTATATTATTATTATTATTGTTATGTTATTTTATTATTTATTTATCATCATGTTATTTTATTGGCGGCCTTTATTTTGTTAATAAGTGTAGTTGGTTTAATTACTTATTTATGCATTTGATTTATTTGATCAAAACATTTGTAAGTATTTATTTATATTTTATGTATTTATGTATTTAATGTAATTTATTTTATTTTATGTATTTAAATTTATTTAATTTTAGGTATTTTAAATTTTATTTTTATTTTATGTATTTAGTTTCATTTTTATTTTATGTATTTAGTTTTATTTTTATTTTATGTATTTAGTTCTGTCTTAGGTTACATATTTTGTTCTATGCTATGTTATTTATTTTATTTCATCTTATTTTATTTTATTTATTTTATTTAATCTTATTTTGTTTTAAGGTATGTTTAATTATATTTTATTTTATGTATTTTATTCTATCCTATTTTCCCTATTATTATTTGTATTATTCTATTTTATTTTATTTTAAGTATATTACTTTTGGGGTTTATTTGTACTACAAATAGCTTTTATTTTTACAAATAACTTTTTATTTTTAAAAGCTTGTTTCTACTTTAAATATTTAATTAGCGCATTTTTCCTTTTCTTAACTTAACTTCTTAATTTTTAAATTTATATTGGAACGATTTTCCGTCATCCCTTGTCAATTTTTGTTTGTTTACAAACCGGTTTCGGCGATCCGCCATCTTCAGTGTAAGTTTTCGTTCGAGAACGAAAACTTACACTGAAGATGGCGGATCGCCGAAACCGGTTTGTAAACAAACAAAAATTGACAAGGGATGACGGAAAATCGTTCCAATATAAATTTAGCATTCACCCTGTCGGAAAAACAGAAAATAAAAATAACTTAATTTTTAACTCATTATTAATTTTTTTATTTTTTTTTTAAACTTATTTATTTATACAATCCTTTTCCATCTTTTTTTTTCTATTTCAGATTTCATTTTCTCCTAGCTAGCCCTATTCTTATGCAATTATGCCTTGCCTTTTCTACTATCTCCTTATTTAACTATTATTTAACCCTTATAGCTAAGTTACATCCTATCGTTTAACAAATTAATTAGGTTCAATTTTATTTATTAGTAATAAGGTTTGGTCTCACCCATTTGGTCCGTAGGCCACTGGTGGGGCGCTACTGTTGTCGTTGTTGGTGCTTGTGCGGCGGGCCTATAAGTGGGCGGCCCCCGTTGTTGTCACTGCTGGTAGTTGTTGTTGTTGTCGTTGCCGGTGTTACAACCGGTTGCCGTTGTTGTTACAGGTGTTTGTTGTTGCCGGTGTTGTCGATGCTGGTTGTTGATGGTACTATTGTTGTTGCGGCGGGCCTATATGAGGCGGCCCCCGTTGTTGTCACTGCTGGTAGTTGTTGTTATAGCTGGTGGTGTTGTCTATACTGGTGATGTTGTCTATGCCGGTTGATGTTGTCAATGCCGGTTGATGTTGTCAGTGCTGGTGATATTGTCGATGCTGGTGTTGTACACAAATTTTTGATTTGCTTTGTATTTCTATTTATTGCAGCAAATTATTGAATATTTGTTTGTTGCAATTGTTGTTATTATTGGTGCTTACTTAGGTCGCTTCAAAAACTGGAACACACGCGGCAGTTAGTCCTATATTGGGTGAACCAACCCAGTCTGTGCTAATTGCATGTCTCGTCTTCAGTAGTGTTCTGTTAATTAATGTCCAAAATGCTATTAAACGAAGCATGTAGTTGCACCGTGATGACGACCCAGAATGTGCCAAGTGTGTGCGCAACGCATGAGAGTATTTTACGAGTATGGTCACTGATGTTTTTTTTCCTTTTTATTGCTTGAATTTAGTTTGGTTTTTGTATTTTTCAATCAATATTGAAACTAGCATATACATACATATGTATATATGTTGTATTTATGAGGATATCTTGGATTTTTTTGGGTGATATTTTTGCCCATTAACTCTAGTTATCCTCTCTACCTCGAATGCTATTTCAATTTATGGATTTAATAATTTACCACTTTATTTAGTTACGCAAAGGTAAAGTAGAAGCACACTAGGCTTTAAGAAAAAAAACTACGACTGCTTTTGTAGTTGGCTGATTTTCAGCATTACATATGACGCACACACTGATTTTTCCCTTGCAAAATGTATTAATACAACTTTGACTGTAATACAGCCCAAAGGTGAAGACTAACTCACTGAATTTGAAATTTTACACTTTTTGATGGCTGTTGAGATAACTAAACAATTGTTCTGGTTTTGTATTTAAGGGGTATCACTTAAAATTTTTCACGACACATCACGACCGGTTGCACCAAAAAATTTTCACATTTGAACGGTCGAATGCCGGTGATGCCGCTATAGGGAAAATTTCCAATCAACTGCGACTGCGCAATGGAAAAGTTCCGTTGCCCAGTCTGACATGGCGTGATCGTTGCCAGGTGGGACACTACGATTGGTGGTTGCCATCAGGGTTCGGACTTTTATTACTATTTTAAGGACCCTATTGCACTACTAAATTTAGTAAAAGTACAGTACTCATTCCGAAACAAAAAAACCAGGCCTTATGCTATTGAAATTAACGTAGAAGATATGATTTTACAACTGTTTAGTAGATTTTATGATAGTTAATCTGTAGACATTACTTAAAGTGAAAGTTCGGTAATTACACTTTTACTTTAAGGCTTTAAAGAAAAGGAATTTAGTACTTTTACTTTTACTACTCTTTTGTTCTTTAGTTAGTTTAAAGGTGAATTTTCACGTATGGAACAAAAGTGGAAATTACAGAATATTGACAATGATTAATTATTTTACGCGAAAGTTTGAAGTCAGGGAAAAATTTAACTTATCTACAAAAAAAATCATGTTATGGTAATATTAAATGGGAACATAAAGCGTAGTAGATTTGTGTAAAGTGCATTTAGTATTGAAATTACTACAACTTTAACTAAGTCCGAACCCTAAAGGCACGCTTTCGTTGGCGCGCGAAAAAGGAAGGTTCTAGAACTTATGTTTGGTGTGTTCCCTTGGTGGTCCGCGGAACCCGACGTTACTGGGTTTTAGGGTAGATGACACATGAAACTCCTTGTCCGACCCGGCCATGGATAATACTATAATACACGAATATTGACGCCGTTAAAATGGTTAAACTTCCACCTTACAAATGCTTTTTACCAATTACTAATACTTATTGTCCACTTTGGTTGCACCTTGTTTTGGCGATATGATGAGTTATCCATCGAGTCAAGGTCAGGAATCAGGACGGGATTCCATGTGTCTCCCACCCCACTAATTGATGAATTAATATAAGTTACCCAATGATATAGGTTAATTTAACCTACAAGAAATAAATGATATTTACCTATGTCAAATGCCCATTTAATTCACTGTCATTTTTCGGGCAATCTGGTTTACCCTACTTTTTTTATTTCTGGCCACACCGAGAACACACCAACCACTTGTTTGTCTGGAAATTACAAATTCCGTTATTGGTGCCTTTTTCCATTTTATGGAACATTTGGTGCTGCCACCTCGGCCAAAATCACGCCACTTCCCAGAATCTATCGATTTATGTCAAACCGCAGTGTGAACCTAAACTGTCACCTATCCAACCGCAGTGAGTCATACCAATCAAATTCAATAAGAGAAAAAATGACTATAAGTTGGAAGTAGACCATAACAAGAAATACTGTAGTTTTACATTAGAATTCTAATGTAGTTCTCTAACATGTCAAACATATTTAAAGCAATAAATTTACCGAAATAGAATTAAACAAGAACAATTGGATTTCATTTCATTTCAGTTAGAAATTTCTCATTAGAATCCCATTAGAATTACACGTTAGAATTCGAGTCGATAACTAACCTTTTTCTCGATATCGAGAACTAAGTCCCCTTTTTGTCGAGAATGCTATAATTCGCGACAGTTTCACAAATCGTTCTCTAACCATCTGCCTTAGAGAATAACATTAGAATTCGAGTCGTTTTCTAATCGTCCTCTAACCTTAATGTTTGCTGGGATAATAACAAAACGGACGAGCCCTCGTTAAAAGTAAACACATTGAGAGGCACGTATACCTATTAGACCGTTCTAGAAAAAAAAAAATTTAGGCGATTGGTAAGCTATTTAAATTTGATCTACTTGCACAGCAAAAGAGAACCGGATGGTGTTGCCGTTAAAGAAACACATTTAATTCAAAATTTAAGTTCTGGAAAAATGCAAAGTTTTAGTTTTTGAGATTCAAAGGAAATGTTGTTACATCTGAAGTTGGAAGTTTCTGCTGGGTGATTTCTGTTATTAACCAAAGACAAACGCAACAGCTGTTTTACTTGCAAGTTTTTACAAATTTCGGTTCCTCAAAACCTTTTGTGTTTCTATAGAGTTTTACGTCATTCTCGGTTCACTGATAAGTTTTGTCGCCGAAGACGCCTAATTTCAAATTTGTATTGTGTGATTCTAATGAAGTCCTTTTAACTGTCAAAGAAAGCCTAGAAAATGTACCGTTCAACAAGATTCACCACTGCACTCATTTTACTCGGATTCATTAAACTGACAAATATGACAATTTCAGTTTAGCAGGATCGGAGTGCTATTCCCCAGTATAATATAATATACATATATATAACTATGGCTATTCGATTAAGTAACCAGTCAGGATAACTATTTTCGCCTTTCATATCCATAACCTATTTATTTTTGAGTTGAGAAATTCATCATCTTTTTAGAAATTGGATTTTTTAGTTTTCGATTCGTTTTGATTTAGCTTCCAATTCATTAACATTTTTCTACTTTTCACGAAATTGTCCAATTTTTAATGTTGTGACACTTTCATAAAAGCCGGTTAAGCCTAATCGGCGATTAATTTGACAGCTAACCATACAAAATACGTCAATTAAACTCTGGTTAGCGGTTACCGGCTTTTATGAAAGCAGCCCTAAGCATAGAAAAGTTATATGGTAATATGGTAGAGTTAATGTAGTGCCACCATTTCAGCTAACAATATTGTTTGACAATTTCTGTTCCTAGTGTACTCTAATACACAACGTTTCTAGTTAATGATTTGTTTTGGAAACTCACCAGACGTAAATCTTCTATGCCATATAACACCGCTGTTAAGTTATCGTTTGCCATTTTTAATTTCAAAATATGTTTATGTTTTCACGCTACACTCAATGTGGTGTTCCAAAAATGAACTATTTTTAAGCAATGCTCACTACGAACTGAAATGGATTAATCAATGTGTATCATCTGAAAGCAGAAATGTCGTGTGTTTTTCACCGGTGTGGGCTGTGTGCGATATGTTCCGCGTGTTCCATAATGACATTACGGATGCTACAAATGTCATATATTTAACATTCGCGAATACGAAGGTAGTCGATACCGAACAAACCGGAAATTGACTTAATAATTTTAGGGCCACTTTCATAAAAGCCGGTTAAGCCTAATCGGCGATTAATTTGACAGCTAACCATACAAAATACGTCAATTAAACTCTGGTTAGCGGTTACCGGCTTTTATGAAAGTGGCCCTTAGTGTATTACTTAGACTTACTAGCAGTAAATACATAGGCGCTAGTCATAGTCAAAGTCAAGTATGACTTCAATTTAGATGAAGTTTTTTTGTCTTATAGCCCATATAAAATTGCGCCAAATAACTTCAACTAAAATTGTATATTTTAAAAGATCTCATCTGCAGTGCTCTACAATTGCCAGTTCTATCGTAATGAAATGACTCGGGCTCGACCCGACCAAATTAAAAACTATAAACATATACTACTTATGTGAGTTGCCAAAATGACATATGCGAGCGCGAATATTCGCAACATCCCTAGTACATATGCATGTATGTATATACTAGGGTGCGAATCTTGTAATTAATTGCTTTTTAGGTGCTCGGGATTTATTTTTGTCAATCATAAGATTTTTAGTGTTGGAAAAATGGATTTATTTATAAAAGATTTCTTAATTTTTCGTTGATGTTCAATAGTATACGTGGAAAATAACTTTCGTCTAAATTAAAAAGATAAAAACATTTTAAATATCCAATTTTTTTAAATTTTATTGACCTAAAATATTGGAAACCAGCAAGTATCCAAATCTCGGGATCGTAAAAATTCCCAAAAATGATCATCCCTATTTTACATATTCATATAAATAAAAATATGTGCGCAAGGAATATAGCCCAGCAAAAGGTGCAATTAGTCCGAAATGCGAATGCGATTCTTTTATTTAGAATGCTCTATAAAGTTTAGTTCTTTTCACAAAAGTTTCTTTCTAAGCTTGTAGATGTGAATAATGAAACAGAATCTTTTTCTTGTGTTATTTCAACGGTAAAACTTTAGATGCGTCTTTGAAAATAAAATTATGAGTTATGCATTACATAGGACGATTGCTTGGACATATTCTAGGAAGCAGGAAATAAAACATACAAACAAATATACGTAAGTCGATCTTTTCAAAGTTACATGCATATGTATGTACATACATATTTAATTTTAGTATGTGAACAATAGTAAAATGAATAAAACTAAAGCAAACGTTTTAATAAAAAAATAATCATGAAGTGGATAGATACAATTCCATTAAGCACAGATAGGTAGTTAGTATTTACATATGATATATAATAAGGTATAAATATTAATATTAACAGTGGCGGTGCAGTAGTTTGGTTAGGTAGAGCCATATTCATATACACTTACATGCATAGTCATACAAAATGTCAAAATATTTCTTCTCGCGGTCCAGTACCCGATGCCCATTTTTGTTAAAACTAATCCATTGAAGTTAAAAGATTTTAATTTCGACTTCGCACCAGTAAATTTAAATTGTGCCAAACTCAAGAAATAGATACAAAGCAAAATAAATACGCTCAGAATGTTTATTAATAATATTTCACAAAACTAGTTTCCAATTACGCCGCCCCATCACACCTGGCGTCGCTGGATAGATACAATTGTTGAGCGAAATGTAAACAAATTTATTTAATAAATAAATATGTAATCAACACTTCGTAACTAGAAAATCTTTTGTGCAAAATAGATATGTTATGTGATATGTATGTATGTATCGTCAGGAGAGTGTATGCGTTAACAGCTGTTTATTTATTAAAACCTACCGTATTGACTTTGCCTTGACATTTACTACTCAAAAGCTAGGAAATATTTTGAATTAAATTGTGGGGTACAATATGTTATGTTTGATAAGAGCTGAAAAAGTCAACTTTGTTTTTATAGTTCAGGTTGTTTACGTAATGCTTGATACTAAATACCTTGGTACTTACATTTATTGCTATATTTTTGCAGTCATTAGAATACGGTGACCATACGCTCTATATTAAATTATTACTTAAATACATGAAAGAAACTAGAAGCGAAAATATAAAATCTTGGTCAAAGGAGTGACTTTATTCTATTTACATATTTTTTTATGAGAAAACCCCCGTTTCTAATACATAAGATCAAAAAATCTTTTCCTTCCCCCTCCAAGAAAAATGCTTATTTTCTCTGCAATTACTCTTTGTTTAGTTTTAATTTGTGAATTATTTTCATTAAAAATAAATGCATCTTTTTAATATTTTTTTTATGTACATACATACATATGTATATACAATATTTATACAAATAAAAACATCAAGTTAATTAATTAATAATACGTTTATATGTATGTGTGTGTAAAATATACTACAATTTTAGTTGCACTACTCGAAAAAAGGAATGTGTCAAAAATGCACTTTGATTTCATTGAGTTGATTTTAATTTTAAAAGCATTGCAATATACTTGGCGATTCTTATTGCACTTTAAATGCATTTACATATTTTGTGTTTATTGATCTTATCACTCGACTTCATAATAACTCTGTAATTAAGTAATTAGCAGCTTATCTGTATTAAGTAATCTTTTCTCGCAATTTTTCTCGTTTGAGATATAGAGATAGCTAAGAATTATAAACGATAAACGCCCCTAATTACACTGATATAAAATAATTAATTTTATCTTGGCAAATTGAGAGTCAGTGCTCAAATTTTTGTTTTTTTTTTATTTCAAATATAAATTATATTT
Source organism: Sphenella marginata (assembly GCA_951509765.1). Taxonomy (NCBI): domain Eukaryota; kingdom Metazoa; phylum Arthropoda; class Insecta; order Diptera; family Tephritidae; genus Sphenella; species Sphenella marginata. The sequence goes on along the minus strand of OX608079.1, from coordinate 3,456,756 downwards.
TTCTAACTTTGCAGAAAACACCTACACCACTACATTATTTTCTTTATGTATTAAAATGTTTCATATATTTGTTTCATTTTTCGAATTGCGTGTAAAATAATTTATTTAATATCACTTCATCATTTATCAAAAAACGTCTCGACGGTTTATGTTTACTTTTTGAGTTGCATTTTACGAATACATTTTCTTGCGCTTAGAGTGATAGTTCTTCCGTGGAGGTATTCACATGAACTCGTGGCACCTCATGTGGCATGCGTATTTCCGTCAATATGACCACCTCGTATGGACTGCAATCGGATAGATGTAGGAACGAACACAACCAACCATAGAAACCTTTTTCAATATCAGCTATTTCGTTTAACCAACTATTCAATTGCAGACTTAATTGCACAATGCCCGCATATAGACCCAGTCCCAGGGTGCAAACGAGTATACCCACCGGATAGGCAAGTATAAGTATGGGTGACATAAAAAATTTATACGCACATGATTTTTCTTCATTAAAATAGTTAAACATATTGTACCAGGTGAGTGTGCCAATATAAAACGAATATATGCTGGAAATGACGGTTACAATTGGAAGACATATCAACGATAATAATAGGATATGTAATCCTGTTTTCGGGGTACAAGTGCAACACAGATTCTGCTGTTTGTTCACTTGTGCAGCGGCGGCTACAGCATTAATCTGTTCCAATTCTTCTCGACTTATATTAATTTGTAGATCGAGACTTTGACCTTTCTTGCGACCACGTTTAATTGTACCTGAAAGAAAAGAAAATAACGCTGTTTTAATATCTTACAAACTTAAACATTTTACTAAACAATTATCAATAAGTGATCACTGCTTACTTAAAATTTGAGCAAACTCTTTTAACACCACAACCTCACTTTATGAAAATCTTCAAAAGTATTTCCACCACTCACCTGTCATGGTCAAATAATTGCTATCCATAGACCTTCGTGTATTGTATCTCTCCAAACTATGAATATCAGCATTTAGCACACTAGTCTCGCCCGATTCCAGATCTTCATAGTTAGCTATTTCCGGTGATTCGCGCTGACTTCGTACATGTAATGGATCGGTACGGATGTTGACACGTTTCTTTGAGGAGGAACGATTACTCAGACAATCATGTGATTTTGCATCCAAGCTACTCTCCGAATAGCTACTTGGCGTAACTGTGGTGCTGTCATGTCGATTTGTCGATTTTGTACCTTGTGATACGCTCTCGAAGTTCTGCAATTCATTATCATCTTCATAAATATTATCAATGGATTGAGTAGGCTTGTGGGTCAATTGTTCGTCGTTGGCCTCCACGTTGTTCGATGCGCCTGGTATTTGTGGCAGTGGTTGTTTATTTTTTAATATCAAAGAGGTTTTCAATAAGTCTTCGTCGAGTGCAGGATTTGATGGCGATAGTTTTTGTCGATTCTGTAGATAAAAAAATAAGAAACAATTTGGTTATTGGTAAGTTGTAGTGAGGAATTAAACACCGTTATACTGAAATAACAACTATTGGTTTCGTAAAACCCGAGTCATTCGAGTATGTAGACCCGGATGTCGTGCGAATTTCGATATTACTCTAAATGCCTGAGGTTACCAACACTTTTTTCACAGCTGAGCACGGACTGCCACTGTTAAGTACAGCTTTTAAGTTGCTCCCAACTTACTGGAGTTTCTCTGGGAAGGTTAAAGTGAATGGCAACTGGTGGAGATGATTCTACTTGGATTACGGCATTCATAAAATATCGAATTTCCCTCTCGGGATTATTGATACATAGGTAAAAACGCGCCTTTTTATAACTCTCCCGACATTTTTGGACGTGTATTATCGGTTGACGTTGTATGGATAGTATTACAAGCAAGAGTTAACAATAAAATGAAGCTACTAATAACATGACGAAAAAACTTTTTATAATCTTTTGGATAGGTACCATCCGTTTGCTTTTGGGGTTGTTTCCTTATTTTTCGAGGTGGGAATCTATTCATCAGTTCATGCGTCCAGTGTACTTAATCAGGCTTTGAAACTTTCATCATTCAATTTTTTTTGTTAGTCTCGACAATATTGTGCACTCCTCCTTCGGTTCAGTATTATCAAAGAACATAAATCTGTCATAATAAATCAGGCACTCACTTAAATCAGATTTATGTTTGTTTAAATGGAAACTACATCGGTGAACGAGTAAGATATTTTGGCAAGGTTAAATATAATTACGGTGACCATATTTTCAATATAAAAAGGGTTGGAGTGCTTTAGTAGTCAGTTATAGGATTGGCTAATAACCCTAGGTGATTGCGTGAAGAATCTTACTTTAAAAATCAACATTACGCTTAAACATTAACACACTTCCGTACTTTGATATGTGTCCATCACAACTTTTATGGTTAACTGGTTTAATAATTTGTAATAACGTGCATGACTCTTTCGTCAACTAACATTTAAGGTTATTCATACTGTTCTGTACAATGTAGGACGCATGGTCACCGTAACTTTAACTGTCTCATTTACCCTACTATTTTCTTTATGACTGTTATATTCCTTTGTTAATTTTTTTTTGTACGACACATCCTTTCGCTATATGATTGTGTGCTATTTTTTAATAAATATACTTATTTGTCAATACTGAGAACAAAAAAATTTGCCCAAATAACAAACCTGCACGTTAACAATATGATCCACATAATTCTGTGCGCCATTAACTTTTTTAGATGTCTGGCGTTTTCGTGGCGGTATGAAAACAGGGCGTTCCTCGCCACTCACTGCACTTTTGCTAACCATTGTCGCTTTATTAAATAGCTCAATGCAAATAAATTAAATAATTTGTTTTAGATTTAACGCTGAAAAACAGAATTTTCATTACGTCGTGTTTTTTAATTATTTAATTTGCAATAGCCGCACAAGTCAAAAGTTCACAGGTTTGATGCGATTTTATTTCCTTTCGGTGAAACATTTGTTTTTTTTTTTGCTTTTATTCAATTTATAGCAATTTGTTTCATTATGTCCTAATTAAAATGCGATTTTAATATACTTTTACTAAATGTTTCAACTGCATTGCTGCTGCCACTCGAATCGAGGAAGATATGTAAGTACTTGGCAAATTGCACTGTCAAGTATGTATTCCTTTGTGTGTGTGATATGCATGGGATGTGGAAGGACATTTTGCAGCAGTTGTCATTGCTTTCATCATGGCGCTAGCAGTTGTTGTTATTGTGCGATTATTGATTTTTTGACATTTCGTCCTTGTTCCGATTCTTGTTGCTTTATTCACATTGGCCAAAGTAAACAAAAACAAGCAGCAGACCGCAGGCGCATTCATAAAGACTTGCCAACAGATGCGGTATGTATGTATATGTGTGCGCCCGATGCGAAGGATGCCAAAGTCGGACCACGGTAAAAATAAACATTGCAGGTTGTTTACAACACAAAGGAGTTAAAAACGGAAGCGGAAACACCAGATCCTATTATACGGAATTTGTTTATATATTTTAAATTTGCTGGAGTTCCACAGACCGCACTTGTTGGTGGAGGACATGAATCAACTTCTTTGACGAATATGGTCAGACGAGTGCATAGGTATGTGGCGATTGGAAACCAATTCATAAAGAAGCTACTATGGTGGACTCAGAACATATCGGCCTGACTTAGCTTTGTTTGTTTTTCTCAATTCGTTTCCGAAGAGTGGGATTCCAAAACTAATCATGTGCACTGGCATCCTTCTCTAGCTCACGTGAAACCACATGTTATGAAAGATATATCTGCACTCTTCACTCTCATTGTCTATAATAAAATGTTTGGTTAGCGGTAATGTAATTTCATCGACAGAAAGCTTCATGTGTATTAGCGATGGAGGTTAGGTCCGTCTAGTAGTGATATGAACTTACATCTACTTGGTAGCATTCTTGCAGGGTGTCGTACAGATAAGTCTACAAAAGTGTATTACTCTTTAAGTAAGCAGGGTGGCAAGGCTAAGAAAGAATGTCAAAATAAAACAAAAAAGTACCAAAAAAAAAAAATAAATTTACTTTTATTTTTATTTAGAATATAATAAACAATAAAATGGGTGGAAGACCCAAGGGAAAGGCCAAAGCGATATTTTTGAACAACTCGCGAATTCAAAATAAACAACTTCAACTTAGCAAAATTGAAAAAGAATTGGAGAAAATATTGGGAACTGTTAATGAAGCCATAAATGAATTGAAAGTAAGTAAACGTCCTTTTAAATATGTGATGACAAATATAATTTAATGTCATAGGTGGAGGAATTGCAACTAAAGGCAGGTGCTGCAGCAGGTCTGAGTGAAAACTATGCGTCAGAACAGCCAAGTACGAGCTCTAAGGCCAATCTGTCACTCGGACAACTGCCTCAAAACAAGGATGAGGATCTACAAGCTGATGCTGTTGTTATCAATAGGCAAATTATAGATTTAGGCATGTCGCTAAGGATGCATAATGCTGAAGAGGAAGAAGACGATATGTAACTATAAATAAGTGAAATTTGTTAATTATTTTATTATTACTATCTAAGCACTGAACTCCAAATATGATTAACACCAAGTATGCGCTTATGAGTTAGATCAGTGTTCGACTTTTATCACAGACCCACCTAAGTGGACTATGAAGCTAGACCTCGTTGAAAAGATCAACAACAACAACAACAACGAAAAGATCTAAACAAACATAAAAACCGGCATAATCCTTAAACATAAACGAAATTAAAATTGCTGAATAATACAGAAAACGACGTTTTGATAGTGTAATAATCAAATGAATGTACAACTTTATTAATTATAGTCTAAAACAAATTTTGACTAATCAGAACCTTTTAACAGATTTCTGTCTATTAACTAGTTATTATATAAGTTACACGTTTTGATACGTTCTTGAACTTCAGCAGTTCACGCTTACTAGAAGTTTAGTAGTAGATAGAATACAGCTCTTTAAGTTATAATTTTAAGCGTGTACACACGTAGTGTGTTTACTGGAATTTCCAGCTTATAAATGATAGATGAAATGAAACCTTTTATATTTTAGTTATAAGTACAAATTGATTATACAATAGAAAAGTATTTTATGATTTCAAAAACGCCCTATCACAGCTGAAAATCTATGTATTGAATTTTCCTTCAGATAAGACATTTTTGAAACTCGTTCTTAGACGCAGGTTTTGCAACCAAATATTGAAGTATAGTCTTAACAATGTAAATGCCATCTGTAAAGCTGTCTGTATGTAAATAAAACCCTTAATTACATCCATATGTACTAAACTACTAAAGCTTATTTTGTTATTCTACAACTTATGCCTGTCTAATTCATCAATCAAATATCGTCATCGCTAGATGATGAGGTATTTTCACTTTTATTCTTTTTTGGTGATATTTGCGAACCATCTTCGGAGCTAGAAGATGTGCTTGAGCCACTTGAATCGGTGGTATCTGACGCACTAGAATTGCTACCAGAATCGTCTCCACTACTATCACTGTCGGAATCTGAAGAACTGCTATCACTAGATGAATCCTCATCGGAATCAGAAGAGCCGCTTTCATTTGAACCAGACGACGATTGTGAATCCGAGTTTGATTCTTGCGAAGCACCATCAGCTGCTGTGGAGCCAGAGGTAGTGCGTGCACGTTTTGGACGCTTTGCCTTTGAAGACTTTGTCATTTCACTAGTTGTGCTTACAACTGCACCACTATCTTTATTTTCAGCAGCCACTTTTTCGGCTAAACGATTTTTGAGTTGCTTAGTGCGTGAAGAGCGATGTACAAACTTCCGTTTTGCCTTACATTCATATGACCAGTGACCGAGCTGTAGACATTTCTGACAGCGTACACCATTTGGGAAAGCGGCAGCCAACTGGGCATTGCTGGAATAGGTATACATATGTAAGTATTAGAATGAATCGATATTGTTTACAGAGAAATTCAAGCAATCGAAACGAATTTTGCAGAACTGCATTGTATTTACTCACCGTTTTTTCACGGAAAGCTTTCGTGCTGCTAAACCAACGAGTGTCATTTGGATGGTTTTTAAATGTATTGACATTCCAGTATAAAATACCGGAGATATTTATTAGTTTTTTATTTTCAGAAAGCTGAGTTTTCCATAACAGTACGAATGCAATGAAAAAGTCAAACAAACGTTTTTTGACGTTTCCTTTTTGACTTTCGCTGACACAAAGCTGCCACTGTGTAACAAAAATTTATACAACAATCCTAACGGGCATGCCAATCCACAAGTTATGTCATGCTCACGCTGAAGTTAAAAACGTCGTTAGTGCGTCAGTAGGCTGAGTAGCATTATGATATGCAAAACGGTAACACTTTATGCTTACTCAAGAACATTTTCGAAACGAGACTCTTCCCTACCGTATAATTCTGAAGCGCACCAACACATGCAGACATCTGTTTGTTCAGTGACTACTCATGTGATACTCAGGTATGAGGTAGCGTGACACACATGCCCACTCGGCACATATGAACAGGATTGTTGTGATCAGATCTTGCACCAGCGCTATAGAGTTCGGATGCCCCTCAACCTAAAACCTGAGTATGAGTTGGACTGTCACTGATCAACCAGCTGTCCGGTATGGTAGTTATGGAAAAACGTAAGTACCGGGTACGCCGGTTTGCATGGCCTTTTTTCTGTTGTCACAATCTCTACAAGGCATTGGAGACATATTTCTCTTTTACCTGTGGCAGATTTACAGAACAGCTGTTTGATTCATTAAAAAATTACTCTTCTATTGCATTTTTTCTAAACAAAATTTAAGTAAACTGCAAATATTTGGCAAGAAAAAAAGAAAACTTCCATTGAATATATTAGATGAAGAGTGATAACAAAAAATTGCATACGTTCTCCCTGGTTAGTGCTTAGTGCAAACGTCCAATGAAAACGAATTGCAAAATAACTATAGCAAGTGACTACCATTACAAAAATATCAAAGTCCATTGAGTAGAAAGGGTAGAAACACACTACTGGCTGGGTCAGTAAATGTTAATTCAGCCACACACATCCCAAAGCGAAGGTAATTTGTTTTGCGTCAAGGTCATCTACTCGCTTCTTATGATACTCAACATTAACTTTTTTTTCAGAAATTAAATTAGGATGGCGACGGAACAAGAAACATTCATGCAACAAAATACTAGTACATCATCGACTGGTTTAAGCCCACAAGAGGAAGCACTGCAATCGCTTTGTAAGCAGCTATTGAAATCGACATTTTTCCGTGGTTATTATGAGGAGCGGTGTTACGTAGAGGTGGTAAGCGGGTATAGGGATGTAATTGGACTACATCGATGTGAACGCGATTTCGAACGTTTGCTAATAGACATTAAGCGCAAATTACAGCTTTTCTATCAAAATACGCCACTAGTATGGATTGGCATAACACATGGACCTTATATGGGTGTAATACGTAAAAACTACACTTTAGGTACACATATTTGGCTGGAATTGGAAGATGTGGCATTTGGTCAATATTGGTTTAATGTAAAAAGTGTGCGTTTTCGTAACAACGAAGTCATATTAAAAGTGAAGGTAGTACGTCCTGTAGAAGGTGAAACACCTATAAAAGAAAGGATACCATCTTCGCACACTCCAACCGCAAAGAGTAACAGTGCTGAACCCAAATCATGTTCGATGGGAGCTAATGATTCAACGAAAAACCTTAAGTTCACATCACAACAATATAGTGAGAGAACGAATTTATTCTCGGATGACACACAGCCAGAAACTGTGCAAATTGGCTATGAAGATTTTGTAAAAGTTATACGCGATTGGGGCGCAAACATAAAACATTCCGCATATAACTTCATGTCAAATGATATAAGCAAGGATAACATTAGAGACCTCTTACAGTTTTTGGGACTGGTTGTAGTAGCTTTGTTGTCGGGCAGTGTGGTAGCTATCAAATACTTGGGTATATTTACATTGCGTTTCATGTTCGAGTTTACACGTTTCACACACGTAATGACGCCAATTATACTCAAGATACTCGAAGTAATAAATAAAATTATGGGTGGCCTGTATTTACTACTAGCGATGATATGGAAAGACATTTTTGTAAAACGTAATATGCCGCATCAATATACTAGTTTACCTGCCATTGATGCACAACCGCCAAGAGAGTTAAATGCAATCGAATATAACCGACCATTATATAAAAGTATTCAATATAATATACGTCAAGGTCCAATACAACCAACACCTTATCGCCAAAGCAGTATAGGATCGTTTACAGAGTTTGAACGCAAATTTCAATAATGCGTAAGCAAGAAAACAGTAGACCGATCACATTTTGTGGACACTACTACAATGCATTTTGTTGTGCGACTTAATACTAAGCACAAATTATTGACACAATCGTTGAATGAATTATATTTCAAGCACGGGACAACCATTTGGAAAACTGTTAACACATGCCCACATACAAAATATGTTGGCTTAATGCAAGCACTTATTATCAAAATCAGCCTATATTATGAAATTAGACCACTTATTTAAGCAATTATGTATGTCACTTTTAGCTAAAGGTGCCTATGCTTATATAGAAGTTGGTTGCGCTAAAGTTAAATGGCAACAAGTAATTAGTAGCAATAAAAACAAGTTTATAATTAAAATATTTAAATCTTGTTTTTCTTGTTATACTTAAATACAATGAAAAATATGTGTTCTTATTTGCTCTTTGCAAATAATTAAACAACATTTTGATATTATTTGTTGGTCCTATTTAACTTTAGAAAACAAAACTCCTATTTGTAAGCTCCTGTAACACAACATATTTATATTTATGCAACTAAAAATTATTGCGCGATTAAGTCTGATCAAAAGATATTTTATTTATTTATTGCGTCCCACATAAGGAACACAAATTTATTAAAAACAAATAAATAAATTTATGTAAATATACATAAAAACTTTAAACATGGTGCCCCAACAACAATTTTCATCTGCTAACAAATCATCCGAGACATTGCTTTTAGTTGTTAATTACATGTAAGTTGTTGTTATGGCTGCATGTAGTAATGCGTTTTAATATATGGTGATTGGGCTCCATTTACAGCGATCGATCCGATTTCTTCGTGCATTGCAGGTAGCCAATTACTAGTATTTGGTATTGGAAGTTTGTGAAACCTACGAAACGCTCATTTTAGGATTGGATCAAGGTGCAATGGATGCTATAATAGTGTGCTTTGTTATTCAGCTGAACATGGAGACATACCAAATGCCGTAAGTCTGAATATGTAACCTGTTGCAGTATCCAGATCGAAGTTGAACCAAAGTGACTCGTGTCTCTCTAGGGAATTCCGAGTTCCTCAGCGGTTACAGGTGATGATCGTACCTAAAAAACAGCATTCACTTTGTGAGAGTTGACAAATGAGTTTACCGACTCATCAAAGTACTTATGTACGAAGGTGTATACTTACGTATGCGGGTCTTCTTCGGGAAGTGTTTTTTCATTACGAACAGCAACATTACTGCCACTCAACCTCACCAAACCATATTTTCGAGTTAATAAGCATAGTAATTATTTTTTTTGTTTAATATAATTTTATAATTATAATCATCAATGTCTTTATTTAATTCGCATAATACATAATAATCATAATATTAATTATAATAATTGTAATTTGTTTATACATAAGTAATTATATCATAATAATAATACAATAATAATAATAATAATAATTATAATAATAATATTGTAGTTTATTTTCTCTTTCATTTATGCTTGCGCATTGCTTGCTTATAATTGTTTCTTCTATTTGTTATTAATTTTTTAGTTTAATTCTTTGTTTATAGTTATTTATATATAATTATTTTTTTTTTATTGAATTTTTGTTTTGCTTTTTTGCTACTATTGTTTTTAATTTTTTACACATTAATTTCAAATGCATTAATTCTTGTTTTTGTTTTTTTTGTTTTATATTTTATTTTTAAACAATATTTTTTTAAATTTATTTTATATGATTTTCAATTGTGTATGTATGTATATATGTAATTTAATAATTTCATTAATTCACTTTTAACTTATTTGCTTTGTATATATATAAATATTTTCTTTAATTTAACAAAAACCAAAAAAAAAAACAGTTATTCCCTTTTGAAGCGTTTTTGAAGTTGCTTTTCTCATTTTTGCTATAACATTTTACTTAAATTTGCACGCTTACGCCATTGCATTCTCAATATATTTTTTGTTTTTTGTTTTTTTATTTCTGTTTTAGGTTTATTTGGCATACATTACAACAACATTATTTTGTATGCATGTTTGTATGTATGTATGTATGTAAATATGTTTGTTTGTCTGTTTACTAGATTTAACATTTAAGATTTTGTTGTTTAGTGTAATATGTATGCTTGTATATTTAGTTGTTATGTATGTATATATATGTATGTATATGTATGTACATATATATATAATTTGTTTAGTAATATTTATTTAATTTAGTGTGCTTTGCTTAATTTGGTGTAACTTTTGTTTGTTTGTTTTTCTTGGTTTTTTGTTAATTATTATTTAGTAGTTTTTTTCGCTTGAATTGCGTTTGTCTTCATTATTTTGTTGTCAATTATTCGTTTCGATTACTGTTATAAATTTGCCTTTACCGTTAACCCGTTTGCTTTTACTCATATGTAGTGACCTATGAACATTTTTTATTTTGAAACATTTGTCATATTCTAAATTCAGATTAGCGGTATTCACTAAAGTGGACAAACAGTTCAGTAGCTTGTCAAAATCGCAGATTACCAGATTAGTTTCGCTGCAGGTTGTGTAAACCTTTTTGCAGATATTCGATTGTTTTACAAATTCCAAATATCGAACGTCGCTCAAGCAAGTAGTGATCTGTTTTACCGCTACGCCAGCCCTTTGAACGCTTCTCGTGAATACCGCTATTGCATAAGCTATCTGTTCTGTAATTCCTTCTATACGATTCGGCATTTTGTGTGCTGAACAATTGGAGGAGTGATTTGGACACTGTAGCGTTTCAGTTCGATTTGAACAAAATTAAAAAAAAACCTGTGGATTTATACTTCTTTAAGTGAGTGAGACTAGAGATTTAAATAATTTATGTTTATGCACAGATTTTTTGCCAAAAAGTAGGAGTGGTTGCCAAACCGATTGGTCTTATTTCTCGCTATAAACTAGTATTAACAGTTTTAAAAAACTTTCTCAAGTATTTTGGTTCGATTCAAAGAAATTTATTGCTTTTTAAAGATTTTTCTATGTAAGTTATGTAACAATTTGTACCTAACCTCAAATTTTACTAAATCGCAAATCGTGCATATATCAACAATTTAGTGGGAACTAGTACAATTTTTTAAAATCTTAAATATTAAAAAAATTAGTTGAACAAGATTTATAGTAAAAATTGAACTCTTTAAAATAGTATAGACGCTTTAAACTAAAAGAGTGAAAAAAACTCCTCGGCTCTATGATAGCCCAGCATGACTCGTCGCAAATCCTTCAGTGTCCTATAAACAGTTGCATATAATACAAATACAAATTTTTGAACATTTAAAATTTTTTTTTCCAGTAAAAAAATTTTTTTGGTAACATATTTTTTTCACACAAACATGTGTACATATTTATTAAATTAAATTTTCATGTACATACATATGTATGTATATTGGAAGCAATAAAAATTTTCCCCCAAATGCAATGGCAATTCAATGTAGCATACAGTTGAGGGTTAATAGAAAAAGAAAAACGTAAAAGTTAGGTTAGAAAGGAAGTTTAGGCCGTCGGTAGCAAAAGTAGGGTTTGGAATGGAGAAAAAAGAAGAAAACAAGAAAATACACGTCACATACAAGAATTCAAGTAAATAATTATTAATTGAAAAAATCACAAAATTATTCATAAATAGTAGTTGGAAAAAAGTAGTAAATAGTAGTATAGTAGTAATGGTATTGAAATTGGTGCTTACTGGTGTTTTATAATGATACGTTCAAATTTATTATATTCAAATCGTATATGTATGAGAACTTAGTTAAAAGAAGCTACGATATAGGCTCTTAATTACTTTAAATCATCGGTATCTTCGATCAGATCGGCATATTCTTCCCAATCGTTCGTTGAACGTGTGCGCAAATTTGATATTGTCGGTACTTCTTCCTCCTCCTCGTCGTCGTCGTCGTCAACACCGCTATTGCTAAAGCCGCTTCTAACGGCACCGACACGTCTGTGAGTGGTTGTTGTTGTTGTCTCGCTTACCACTTCATAGTCCTTCAATTCAGCCTCCAGATCTTTTTCCCATTGTTCTTCTGAGTGCGAATGCATAGTAACGAGGTTTTTTTTTAAATTTTTTTCGTGTTTTAATGGTTTTTGATTTTATTGTAGAGTGGGAAAATAAAAGAAAAAAAGTGAGGTTAGTTTCATGGCAAATTAAAATTTTTTAAGCACTTTATTTTTAGGCATTTATATCTGTTATTAATTATTGAAATATTGCTCAAATTAAATATAATTGATATTAGTACATTTAAATACATTTAAGTTTCATATTGTTGTATGCAAGTATCCATTGATTTAGTTAGTAGGTTTCAATTGTATAAAAGCTTTATATAACTATTAATGCATGTATATATTATGTATTTACATATTTGATTAATAAACACATAAAAAACAAAATTGCGCCTAAGCGTCTGCAAAAGCCATCCATTAAACATTTTCTAATATTTATTAATAGAAGCCAATAAAAATATAATAAATAGTGTTTTAACTCCAGCTTAATTGTCTGTGTATTAATTATTGCTTAAAATACATTCATAAAATCTAATATAAAATAATTGAGAATTCATAACTAGAACAAAATTTTAGGTTATGGCACACTTACGAGTATATTACGAAATTAAATATATTTGAGTACAAAATATCGAGTAAAAAGTATCGATTTGGTACTCGCTCAAGATGTCGCACGAGACGATATAAAATATCGATACTAGAAATGAGTTCCCGTCATGTAGGGAAGATCAACCTTTGCACGAGTAACATAAGCAAAACTTCCTACCAAGTAGTTCGGGTTCTAAAAAAAAACTAATATCAATGCCATTCAGACCCCCTGACCTCACGCAGGGAATTCAAGTGAGGGACCTTTTGGGAATGGAAAGTATGTATCATGATCCAATAATACAGGTCGTGTCGATAGGCCAGCTGGTTTTTATTTTTTTCTCGAATTTTGACACTCAAAATATTTTTCAGTACGATTTTGACTATAAACCCACAAGCTGCTACGACCTGTTATAGTTGGATCATGGTATGTATCATATTAAATATGGTATAACTATGTGTACATTAAGGTGGAACGTTTATAATATTTTGATGCCTGCGAGGAAGATCGCTCCGATCTCAACATTTATTCAAAGAACACGTTACTTCAATGTTTGGCTGAGGTTTCTAAAAAAGTACTGAGATAGGGGTTTTTTGAAAAGTAAGACCTCAATCTCAGCCATCGATATGTGACGGCTATTTCAATAGCTGAGTTCAAAATATTTTTTAAATACGACCATTTTGGGATTTTTTTTTTTCAAAATTCAGAATTTTGTTCATGAACGCCCTATTTTCAAAATGTGCTATAACAGCTGAAAGCGAATTGAATTTTCACTGATACCGGTCGTTCTTCTCAAACCTCTAAGGTAGATCCTTTTTGAAAAATACTGTAATTGTTACAGGTCTTGATATTAATTTCTAGAAATCGATCATTGCTGAGCTAGTTTTTGCAGGACTGATCTCAGTTTCGGAGTAAAACTTTAAAATAATTGAAGGAAACAAATTTAGTCGCACATATTTAGTTCTGTGGTATATTTGAAAGCATGGAAATTATTATTAAAATCGGTAACTTTTAATGATTCTTTCGAAATTCTTCAAAATAATTGCAATATAATTTTGAAAAAAAAAAATAAAAAAAAAAATGGTCCTGTTTAATGTTAATTTTTTTTGTTCATAGCTTAGAAATATGATAATTTTGCTTTGTTTTAGAATATTAAACTTAAAATGTTTATGCACAAAGCATAAAGCAAGAATGGCAGGAAGAATGTGTTACCGTAAATTACCCAAACGTTTGTAATTAATGGAAAGCGCAGCCGCCAAAAAAGATGCCAGACAACATTATTGAGATGCAAATCACATTTTTTGTAAATATTTTTTTTAATTTCGAAAAAAAAAACTGTATGCATACAAACAAGAATTTTAAAAATTTAAAGGTATTTGTCTGGAAATTAAATTAGTCTCAAGAAATCCTCAGTTGTAAAGTATACTTTAAGGACATATTAGGCGCATTCTTCTGGTAGTGAACCGGAGATAGATAAAAAATTTTACATGCAAATGCAACAATAACAACTTGAGCCAGATAAATCCACATAGAACTCTGGTTCACGCTGTGTTTAATTGGTTTTTTTGTGTCAACTTAGCAGCACTTGCGCATCAAATGTCAGAATTGCCACAATTCCCAACAATCACTCCATCAATTTGTACGGGCAGCCGTTGAAAAAGCAACAACAAGAAAAAATAAATGAAAATTCGTGCAACAATGATAGTACTGCTGCCAACTTGCCATCGACCACCAAAAAATTTTCACTTATTTTCACCCTCTGTTTGTTTGTTTCTCTTCTTCTTGCTGGAAAAAGTGACGTTTTCTGTCAGTGCTGCCAACTCACACAACCATGAACCGGACTGTTCCCGTGAGAATTGAGCGTGAGCCAGAGCTACAACTACCAGAAGAATGCGCCTATTATGGAGTATCTAATACTAGCCCAAAAAAAAATTTTCAAAATAAATGCACAACTTTTTTTTGCGGCTGTGCTTTATGACTGATATTGTTGCGCAGAAAAAGTAAAATCACCAACGCCAGCAACTTTTTACATGCTGCCTCTTACCAAACACCAATTGATTAACTAATATAGTAGCATATCCGATAAAAAAAAGAAAATCATAACGCCTACCTTACCAATCGAGTTAAAGTTTCTTTTTCTATTGATTTTGCGCATAGCCCAGACAAATGCCATTGCATACTTGAATTCTCTTTGGTATGCGCACTGTAACTGTAATGTAATCTTATTTTTCAAAAAAGGGAAATTTTATTTATTAGTAAGCAATTTAATTTGGAATTTACAAAATAATAAAATATTTATTGAGTTATGTTTGTACATGACTTTGAAGAAAATAATTAGTTTGGGTGCAAATGTGTAAATAATTATATTATATATTAAGATAGCATCGATCAAATATATCACTTAGAAAAATTTCCATCATTCAAGATCCGTTCCATTCTTGCCTTAAGCTAATACAACTATACGCACAACTATATCTCTAGATTTTGGTTTATGAACATTTAACCCCATATTCAAAAAAAAAGTTTATAAAGATATTGACCCATAATCACAGTCGTTGCTTAATACGCGTCTTAGTTAAAATCTTTACGTAACTTAAAATTTTTTAAATTCAAATGTTGATCAAAGATTTTAGCTAAAACAGTGTACCCTTATAAAAAATAAATTAATTTGCGTGGTGGTGTGAAGAATTTTTTTATGTTTTGCCTGGTCACCCTGTGTCATCTATTTTATTCACAAACCATATTAAAGCTGTGGCAATAAGCGAAAAAATCCAAACTCAAGTTCGGGGTAAGGTTGTGACATCGCACAATCCTAGACACAAACCGTGATTTGAAAATAGTAAAATCATACTTTCGTAATTTTAAAATGAAAACTCCGTCTGAGACATAAAATGAATTTTAAATTGAATATGACAGACATGAAATGGCGTTCATTTTAAAATCGTGTTTAAGTAGATAAAATTCTATTTTCATTTGACTATGATTATGGGCCATTATAATTAAACGTTTTGTATACAAAAGAATATTTAAAAATTTTTACAACATTTTACTTATTTTTTTATGAGCTTCGGCCTTGAGT
Source organism: Sphenella marginata (assembly GCA_951509765.1). Classification (NCBI taxonomy): domain Eukaryota; kingdom Metazoa; phylum Arthropoda; class Insecta; order Diptera; family Tephritidae; genus Sphenella; species Sphenella marginata. The sequence continues at coordinate 3,440,851 of OX608079.1, read as the reverse complement.
TTATAATATAATATCATACAAGTAAGTATGTAGGTATTTTCTATAATTATACGTACATATGTACAACGAATAATAATGCCAAAAAGCAAGCAAAACAACAATCATAGCAAAACGTTAAAAAAAACTTCAAGCACTAAAATATAAATATCAATAACAAATAAATAAGAGATATCAAAACTCATTAAGTGCATTTGCTCATTTTCTTCAAAACAAAAAAAAAAGAAACAAAACAATAATTACATTTATAATACATATCGAACATTATGTACAAGTAAGTTAAAAATATAAAGAAATGTTATTAGCAAGAACAGGCAGCTTTGCACCTCACTTCGAATAGTTTAATCTAACTGACTCTTTGAATTGGTATACCGAATGCACAATAAAAAGAAGTTAAAAAACAAACATGTAAGATACTTATTTCGAAATTATTTTGTTTGTATGTATAATTATTTTGTGTGGTGAGTTGATTAACATAAAAAGTATAAAATGCGCAAGAAATCACATTGCAAAGGAATACGGCGGATAATGAATATTAAAATGTATGCTATATTTCAAGATAGATCTCCAGCAACACATTGGTGAAGAAATCAGACAATTTTATGTAGTCGTTGGTTAATGATACGCGTTCACACATGCAGACAGACAGACAATTATTCGAAAAAAATGTTGCTTTGATTGGTGTTACAACGATAAATACTGCCTTTTGGATTTTTCGTTAACATCTACAATTTTTATCAATTGTAGACTAGGGTGGTCGTCAATATCAAAGGGAAGAATACTTAGGAAAGAGGGATTTTGAATTTTCGAAATCAGCTGTTTTGACAATTGACATGGCATAAGCGAATTTGTAAATTTGTTAAAGAAATTCCTTGAATGTTATTTCATAAAATTTTAGCCATCTAGCGATCTCTTAAATGCCATTTTATTCCGATTATCCAAATAAATTGGTCTAACCGATAAGAGAGCTTATGATTTAAAATCATTCACAATGATTATATTATGTTCCATGAAAAAGTACTATGGAACCTGAATAAAAGATTATATATAAGGTTCATCACGGGTTCGAATTCTTCGCCATCAAAACACTGTAATAACGATGTTTTTGGAACAACTTTCCCTCAAATACCAATAATATTATTTATCAAAAATAACAATGAATTAAACAATATACGCTAAGTTGACAAAATATAAGATCTAATGAAGAAATTAATTAAGCAATAAAAATAAATTCTCACTATTTTTCACGAATTGTTAGCAAAACCAAATTGTTTCTAGTAGACACTTAAGTAGGCTTATATAAGACACTTATAAAAAAGCAATACAAAAATTGTAAGAACAAAGGGATTTTACTACCAACACAGTACAACAAATTTAGGTAATTTTTGCTTTGAAACAACTTTACTATGATATTGTTCTGAAGAGGGGAAGAATTGTGCTGAAAAACGTCATGTCTGAACATTTTGTTCTTGGCGGTTAAAGGTTTAAGGAGACTCTCGAGAGAAACTACCAGTTTTTGGCTAGAATGCGCTGAAGTACAGTAGTATGATAGAATTTAGAATCTAGTTTGAGTTTTGTATATAAGTATTTAATACAGATAATGAGCAGATTAGGCGAATAGGTCGACTTGAAAAATTCTGAATGGAAATCAAAACAATTTTTATTTTAAATTTTGAAACCATTAACATTTTTTTGACAGTACCAAAATTTTAAATTGGCACAATATGCCATTCCGCCGGTAAAATCTGGTAATTTCATTCAGCAAAATTTTTCAGTAGAACGAAAGAACCCAATTGAATGAAAAATATTAAAAATTTTCTAAATATATAAAAATAAACAATTTGTTGGTCGCATAAAACACTTTTGCCGTCAGAAAAATAAACCCCCTTTCAGAAAAATACCGTGCTTAAAATGTAGCAAAACTGTTGTTGTACAGTGTAATTATGGCATACATAAATGAATACGAATTGAACACCCATTGAAATTAATGCTAACAAATGACATGTAACATTTAATGGAAATTGCATAAACGAACGAACATTTAGAAAAAATTAACAAACGCACTAATTTGCAAACAAATATATACAAAATCGATAAAAATTACGAATACATTCGGGTATGTCATGTAAGCTCGTAAATGCCACGCAAAGCAACACTAATTTAGGCGGTTGCCATGGTAACGCGACATTTGGGGGCTTGCATGAATTGCACTATGTAATCGCATTTTTTTTTTTTTTGTAAAATAAAATTTAGCATATTTATTTAGAATAATAATTTATTTTTTTTCTTTGCTATATGTATGTAAGATATTATGGTAAATTTCGTAAACAAAAAAAAAATTCATAATTTTCTTATAATAACGGCATAGTAATTGTAATTTAACTGTAAAATCAACAATTCTTAACTTACCACACAAAATTTTTATGTTTTTTTTTTTTGTTATGCTTTGACTTTTTCTATTTTTATACACATGTATGTATGTAATTTTTTGCTTTCGTTTCATTTTATTGGGTAAATATATTTTTGAGTTTCTTTTTGTTGTAGTTTTGCAGGTTTTGTTTGCATTATTTTTGTGGGAGTTTGATTTCTTTTTCAAATAATTGCGGTTATTTGGATTTGTTTGTTTGTTTACATGAAGTTTCTGTGATACTTTTGGTTTTTCTTTTGTTGTAATTTTGTTAAGTTTTAAATCAATTTTTTTTTATTTGGTTTGAAATAGTAATTTAGCGTAAATCCATTCAATCTTCTGCAAGATGATTAAAAAAATGAAACGAAAAGAAAAGTAAATAAATAGTTATGTAATTTTGTTTTTTTCTTTTTTGCGAATAAAGTCAAATTGTTTTGTGTTTGTATTATTACTTTAACGAAACGCTAATTGAATAGTTGTTGTTTGTGTGTTCGAATACTTATAAAAGCTTTGTAGCTTTTGGTACCTTTTTTTAGTTGAAATTTAAATTTAAAATAATACTTTTATTTTAATTTTTGTTTTACTACGAAATAAAAAATAAATAAATAAATAAAACAATTGTTCGGTACATCTTGAATCTATTAAATTTTTTTTAAAGTTTTTCTGTTTTTTGTTTTTTTACTTTTCTTTTAAAAATTTAGGGAAATGAAAGAATGCAGTAAAGCAAAAGCATTTATGAGCATCAAGACAAATAAAAAAATGTTCGAACTTGAAGAGGCGAGAGAATACTAAGTAAGGCAGAGAGGGTGACAGCGAGAGAAGCGTGCTTTAGCCAAGATAGAACAAAAACCCAAGACTCACAACAAAAAAAGTTAACCAAAATAAAAACTTTGAATGGGTACTTTAAATGAATATTAGAGTTGGGGATGCATAGAGTTTATGATTTTTGAAATAAAATATGCTTCAAAGTATCAGAGTTGGGCACGTTGCACTATCAACCATACATCAGTTTACTGATAATGCAATCTCACTTGTATTACATTACATTACCAAGACATTTTTTCTCTAAGATATTTGATATATTTTACTAGTAATCCGAACAAAATTGCACTATTTGTAAAAATGTCCGTAATTTAGTATTGAATTGTTATTCTCTAAGCATTGAAAAATGTAAATGTAATGCAAATGAAATTGCATTTTCGTTAAAAAAATGCCTGCAGTAATGAAAGGTTTTTTTAAAAGAATTAAAAATTGTACCAGTAATGTAATACAAATTGCAGTATTAGCAAGAATTGTATTTTTCTACATAATTAATAGTAATGCAGTGTACCCAATTAAGATAACTTTGTATGTATGTATAAATTCCAAGTGTGTATCATAAGTAAATTAGTAGATGGTAGTTAAATTTATTGTTTTTTGTTATTGTTATTGTAACTGTTTTTCTACTGTTGCTATCACCTTTTTTATTTATCATATATATTTACACTAATATATATGTATGTTCGTAGCTACAAATATCTGTGGGTTAACTTGGTGTACATATAGAATTTTTTTTTTGTTTTAAAAATTTCTGACTCCTGGCACGCTAAAATATGTTTTGTTTTTCTTATTGTTTGTTGTTTTTTTTTTTAATGTGTGTGTGTGCAGTTAAACATTTTCATATCATACATATTCAATTTTAATTTATTTTATATAATTCATAATATGAGTATTTTGTTTTCGACAATTTAGAATCTCTGCTGATGTTCGCTAGTAAAATATTCAACGTCTATCGATAATTATATTACGATTTTCAATTAATTAATTTTTTTTTATTATTTGTATACGTTAATGTTATACTAATTGATATATAATTTTTATATATTATAGCGTGTTTTTTTCAATGTGAATTTTATTTTTGTTATTATGCAAATTATTTTTAGCTTTCTTCATATGTTTCTATATATTAACGTCTTTTGTGACTCATTTCACACTTTTTAGTAATTAAATGTCATTGCTGTTGTTGCAGTAAACGTAACCAATATATAAGTTAAGAAAAAAAGGAGAGAGAGAAAAAATGAGAAAAAAGAAACATAATTTACAAGGTTGTTTTGTTAAATTTTCTTTGTTTCTGGTTATTATTTTTTTTTTTTTGACAATTTACTGATTCTTTTTTTTTTTGTTTTTCTTTTTGTTGTTTTCGATAAGCGCAAATCAGCAATGAAACGAATTCGATTGTTTTTGTGTTCGAATTTATTGGAAAATTGTGCAAGAAAAATGCGTTACAAAAATTACTAGTAGTATTCATGTAGAAAAAGTGCTTTTGAAGTATGTTTTGAAAAAAAAAAGAAAAGAAAGCAGTGAATAGAGAGACTCTGAACGACGTGAGCTGAACGATCAACTGTGACTATGATTATGATATTATACGAAATTTAATGCACGCAAGTGTTTTATATGATTGATTGATTGATTGAAACGATTGAATTACAAACTGAACGCATGTAACTTGCTTGATACTTAAGAAAATAGAAAGTGAGTTTGTGTGAAACAACGCACAAAAGTTTTTGTTCTTCGTCTTTTCGGAACAATTTGTGTTTCAACTAGATCACATTTACATTTGTGTGCTTTTCTATTAAAATAACAAATTCAAAAAAGTTAATCAACATAAAATACAGAATATTAAAAAAAAAGTTGGAGTTAACATCAATACCCTTAAAAACTGAATCAGTAATATAATGTAACCTTAAAAATAAGTTTGGAACATTTCCTTTACTCAACAAAAAAAAAAAAAAATTTAAGTCAACTTTTTGTGAGAAAATATTCAAAACATATTCCCAATCCAGTCCGACTTTAAGCCGAGTTACAGTTGACTGTATTTTCTGTACCGAGATTATATTTTTAGTTCAAATTCAGTTCAAAAAATTATTATTAACCTTCATAATATTAGTACTAGTAGTTGCAGATATTAGTAGAGCAAATATCGTATATATAGGAGCTGGTTAAGACTATGTGCACACTACAGCATAAAACGCGTGTTTTCGAATAAAACACTTGACATATGTATGTAAAACCTGTGTTCCGGCGACAATTTTACAAGGCGAAAACACAGTAACATGTCTTGCTTCGAAAATGAGAATGAGCACCAAAGCACGATAGTGTGTACATAGTATAAATGCACATGCTAAAAGCATCATCAATTAGTCTAAATTAGTACACAACTCACTCACAACTTTTACGTTAATTTGTTACTTTACTCATAATCTTTTTTAAACAAGTGCATAATCATAACAAAAACAAAACATAATTTTAAATAATAAAGTTAGTAAAGTAAAGTAATAAACACAAACTAAAATAAAAAGAAAATGAAATAAAAATCGTCTGCTTACCATCACTACCCAAGGCTTGTTCTGTCATACTGTCGATGCCCAATTTGCGCATACCATCTTTGATTTCTTCCAAATCGGTTTCGGTACTCGTTTGGAAAGAGTCTGATACAAATTCAGATTCGCTATGGTGTGACTTTTGTGCAATAAATTTTTTCACCCCAGCACCGGTAGGTTGCTCGAAAATTGGTGAAATTGGCGTGGTTGGGGCGTTGCTTACATTACTTGCACCAGGTTTTTGTTCATCACAGACAGTGGGCACAGTGACAGCTGGTTTGATTTGTGTTTCACTGCCAGCTGCCCCAGGGTTCTTGGCTGTTTGGCCGTTTTGTTTTTATTTATTTATGTTTCATTTTTAGTTTTAATTGATTGTGTTTGTTTATCATATTTGTGAAATAAATTTTTTTTTTTTAGTTATTTGCAATGTTTCATTGTGTTAACGCCGATTTCGTTTTTTTTTTTTGAGTTACAGCGAGTTTACAAAAGCAAAAACGTAAAAACATGAAATGAAAAAAGGAAATCACAAAATTAAGCAGCGAAATAAATAATAATAACAACTAAAATAAAAGTAATATATATATATAGCTGAAAAAACGGATAATATATAAAAATGCGAAATAGATATTTACAAAGAATAATGCGTTAGATTATTTTTAAAAAGTCACTTTAGAACTTTAAGAATATGATAAGCCATATCCACCTTGTTTTTAATATCGAGAATTAAGATATCGTTTGTTGGAGAATCCCATATTTTTCTAAAGTTGCCTAAAAGGTAGTCAGCATATTCCGTCTGAAAGCTTTTTCCTTTTTTTAATGTTACTGCTAGTTTTATAAACATAATTTTGTTGCTTTTTATGAAGGTTTAAAACATTTACCGAAGGTTTATGGTTTCGGTTATCGCATATCGAACGTCACTACGGAAAGTTCAACTCCCACGGCTACTGACAACTGAAGAAAGAGCAAATCTAAAGTAAAAAGGCAGCTCTGATAAATAGACTAGAATAGAATAGAATTTTGGGAAACTGTGTATCATCAATTCGGGGGAGGTAATTTACGTCACGACACATTCACATTTTACGACTATTGTGGTGAATTCTCTTAACTTCACGCATTCCTTGAACCAAGTGTTATCTCTCTCACTCCAGCATAAATGCTTTAGTGCACCTTTCGCTATCTCTGTTGAGCTTAATAGTGGTGGGAGTGTAACTAAGTTAGGGATGGTCTGCACTTAATAACAGCAATATCGATTGTTTTCCAGATCCATCTCACAGAACCTAACCTACTTTCTAGTATTGTTTGCTGATAGTAATCCAGTAAAATCAAACAAAATAAAAAATAAACAAAATAAAAACTTGGTACACTAAAAAAAAAAAATTACAAAAAAAAATTTAACTTGCTGCAAATATATTGATTTATTCCAAAAGTATGGTGATAATAGTTTCATTCGATTTTAACTAACATCTTGATGGTGTTTGTGGACAATGCAGTGAAAAAGCTTTATGTTATTTTATTGTTCCATTGTTTGACAGATTTATATGATTTATTGTGAGACGACGTGCGATTGCATAGAGGAGCTTTATTATTGGCTTTCTCATGGATTGATTGATGTGTAATGCGCAAAACAAGAAGCCAATATTGGGGGGTTTGTATGTATGTATGATTAGCTATGTATGTATGTATGTGCGCATTAGGGTGGCCCAGATAATCCTATAGACAAATCTTTACTAAAACCTACTACAAATTGTGCTCGTATACCTTCTTGGCCCAAGCATGATAAACGTCATATTGCACCACCAACAAAAAATGATATGTGCCTTTTTTGTTGGCTTCTTTGGATCTTGATTAATTGTGAAGATCTGGCATCTTTTGACATGAAGACATGCATTTTCCCAGAACTTCAAAGTTGGATTATTATCCAAATTCATAGAAAATCTCTTTTTTTCAAAATTAAGTGAGAAATAGCAAAAATGGGATGGAGAAGTAGAGTAGCCGGCTGGGGTGGCCACCTCATCCTATCATACATATGTGTATGTAAGTATATCATGCTCCACACCAGCTAAACTTGAGAAGTTTTCTACGTACATAGTTAATACATAAACTTCAAGTTCTTCTACTTTATCGTTCCGGGCAATACCTTTACAGGGTTGCCAATTAAATGAAATTTTTATAAATGAAATTCGAAATGCTAGTATAACTTTTACACCAAACCTCTTTAGCGTTATCTCTCTACAAAAATGTATAGGTAAGTTTACCAAGTAGGGTTGCCATCTGTTACAATTATATAGCGTATTCCCTATTAGCTCGAAAACGATTTGGCAAATTTATATGCATGTTTTTTTATTCAAGTTATCTGCTATAATCTACACTCTCTTACTTAAATTCGGTCACTTGAGTTTTTACGGCGTTGCCACCTAATTAAAACTAAAACTAAATCCGTTCATCTTAGAACTGCCTATAGAACACAAAAATACCATAAGGCTTGCAGAAAAATCTTTCCACAAAATCGCTGGCCAATCTAATGTACATATGTATGTATGTACAATATACATACATTTATGTATACTAAGTATATAGTATACAAGTATGTTTGTATGTATTTAATGGACACGAAAATCGTTTAGTAGCAATTGATTGGCAAATCAAAATTTAAACAAAAAGAGATAAATTTCAGCATTTCATGGTATCTGGTACATATGTATCTCGGTATGTATGTATGTACGTATGTATGTATGTAAAGCTTTTTAAATAAAATGTTGAAAAAATAAATGTACATATGTACACTTTTTTGGAAGTATGTGCATTTAAATGTATGCATGTATGTATGTATATAAGGACAAAATAATGAATATGTACATACATATATACTCAAGAGGTTGTTTCATACATTTGCTTATATTTGGTTCGACATTGGAGAGGAAGGTTGGATGTAATAAAACTAGGCACAAAGGAATGACGAGACTTTCGTTTTTAATTAGTGGTGTGAGAACTTAATCGTAACTATCGCATAATTAGGCAAAATAAATACAAAATAAATCTTCTAAAACAGAAAGAAATAGACAGAACATAATTCATTGATTGAAGCTAGAAAGTGTGTGTGAAAAAAAAAAAACAAACGAAACAAACAAATATTCGAAAAAGAAAGTTAAAAAAACATAGCAGCGAAGTAGTAGTAGGTTAGAAGTAATAACAGTACATAGTGATGGTAGATTGATATGACAGTTATAGATAGTAGGCGGTACAGCATACTTGCAATATACATAATTTTTTCGCTTGTACTTTTGTTGTTGTTGTTATTGTAATTTCACTTAATTGTCTTTTCTTGCTATTTAAACGCACAGCCAACACAAAACTTACCGTCTTCACCGCTTGAGGCCTGACCAACGCCATCGGCGCCAAGTGTACCCAATTCGGCTGCTTGTATAATTAGTGAAACGCGATAGAAATAATTTCGCCAGAAGTTTTCCTCAGTGATGCTGTGTGTGTGTGTGTGGAACAAATGAAAAGTCATTAGCGAAATTCTCGCATTACGTTTAAAAATTAAACAAAAAAAGACACGAATGCTATATGAAAACTATGAAAGTGAGCAAACGTGAAACCAATCATGATTTTGCTCCGCAAGGTCAAGCATATTTTTTACAGTGTACCGAAATTAATTAATTTCAGCTCGACCTAATATGAAAATGTTTAAAACGTATTTTTAGTCATATACAATTTTGTTTTCTCATTAAAATTTTATTTTTTCTGCTTGATCAAACACATTTGAAGAAAATTTTTATTCATCCAAAACTTTTTTGTATTGAAATTTTCGGATTTTTGTGGTTAAACTTTTTTAACAACATTTCCGTAAAATATTTAAATACCGAAATTTCCTTATTCAAAATTTTTTGTATTGACATTTTTTCTTGTTTTTATTAATTTTCTTTGTTTGATATCAAATTGATTAAAATTATTTAAAGGACTTTTTTATTTATTCAACATTTTTTATATCGACATTTTTTCATGTTTTTATTTTTAAAGCGCACCAAAATTTGTTAATCCGATCTCAAATTGATAAAATTTATTTAAAACCCTTTTTTAGTCATCCAAAAATGTTTTTTGTGTTGAATTTTCGGCATTTCCTTTACATTTTTTTAAAATATTTTGCAAGTTAGAAAGCTCTACACCAACTTCGCTTTCATAATTTTCACAGCCAGTTCGAGTCTTTATCGTTGGCTCTAGTGCAGTGAAATTAGATAAAAATTTTATGTTTGAAAAACTTACATTTTTGGCACCAATTCAAATCGCATTGTTTCCAGCGCTTTATCCTCCGCCATAATGACGATTGCTGTAGGATAAGCTATATCGTAGTTGAATTCAAATTCAACACCAGCTGGTGGTGCACGCACGAAATTGCGACGATCCTGTGATAGACCAAGTATTTCCTCTTTGATTTTAGCCTCGTTAGGCAGTCCGATCCATGGTGCAACACCGGAATCTTGACCACCTTGACTTTTCATAAAGGCTTCCTGTTCCTTGTTGAAAGAGTCGAGTATAGGCTGTGAGGAAGAGAGCAAAAAACAAACAGTGATGACAATTTTTTACTTTTGCTTTATTGATAACTTTGCTCTACTCACATTTTCCTTCACAGTCTCCTTGATTTTGGCACCCGCCTTATTTATTGCCGACGATAAGAATGAACCAAAATGTTTGGCCTGTTGTGTCACTTTTGTGGTCACTGTAATTAATGAATGTGAATGAAGAAATAAATTTAATTCGAAAATTTGTATGTTAGAAACAACAGCGAAAAATAATAAGGTATATATTCAATAAACACACATATGTACATATGTATGACATGCTAGACTGCGATAAATATTTAAATAAGAGAAGCGAGCATATTAGTAGTAACTTGTCACCATTTCTTTTTGCGTTAGCTATTTTTGTTATAAAAAATTATAATCACAAGTAATTTTTTTGTGTTTTGACAAATATACAATTTTTTATTGATTAGGGGGATTCGCTAAGTCTCGAAAATGTGGGTGTGGTTGATCCAAGGACATTCCTGGAATGAACATGAGAATGAATGAGCGAACCACTGCTACAAAAAAAAAAAAGAATCAGCTGAAATTTTAAAGATTTTTTGGAAGTTTTATAACCAAACTTAGAGAATTTAGACAAATACATTTGACACAGGGTTGTATTTTTGCATGTTCCTTTCGTCACTCGTTCTTGGTAGACCTATCGTTATTAAAGTCGTTCTTGAAATCTGGCTCATTTAACTGCATAGGTGGTTTTCATGAAAGCAGTTGCCACCTGTTTGAAAATTATTCTATACTTTAACGTTTTAATTTATAAATTTATATTTATATTTTGTTGTCTCTTTTCCTGTGGTTCGGAAATCTTGGGGGTCATATATAGGGGCTAGATATATGATTTATCACTCTTTGATTTTGGCACCTACTTAAAATTTTCATATACATACAATATATATCCAGAAGACTCATAAAATTATTGCTAAGGTATTTTCGCGAGTTCTGGTGACACTTCTGCTGCCATTTTTTATGTATATTTTGGGACTGATTTGAAAGTTTTTTATTTCATAGAATGCTCACCCATTTCCTACACTCAGCGAACTCCCCTATAGCATTCAAATAAAATTTGTTAAGCACATTAATTTGCACAACTTTAACATTCAATTTGTTACCAATCAATTTCAATTTTAAATTTTGTATTGTGACACGTACTGTTCGCTTGTTCGCCCTTACCCTGTCCAATTTGACCTTCATCGCCGATGGGAGTGCCATCGCCAGATGCGGGATGCGAATCGGCACCCTCTGTAGCGCTGTAATGAATAAATAAGCAAATAATTTACAATATTAATAACCGATTTTTATATATCGATCAGTATTTACTACGTATATACTAAAATACAAAATACAAAAATAAGGGTGCAGAAATTTCAAAATATCACGTGCAGTACAAAAATTTATTTTTAGATATTAGTAAAAAGTAAAAAATATTTCATACATACATACATACATAGATACTATAAATACATGCGTGCAAGAATTTAAGTATTTCATAAATATTTTACAAAAGATAACAGGTGCATTTAGTAGAATTATTAAAAATTAAATAACGATTTTAAAATTCATAAAACCCAAAAAATAGAAAGTTTTAAAATACTAAAAAAAAGTTGTTATCCTTTACTCTGCTAAAGATTTTATAACGATTTCTTTACACTAGCTAACTAAATAATTGCACTGTTTACTTATAGATTTGTGAAAACCTATGGTGTTTATTTATTAACTGAAAGTAATGTGCTTGTGGGGGAAGTGAGTTTATGGTAAATGAACTCACACAAAACTCCCAAGTGTAAAAGCTGTATTTAAAATCAATCTTCGAAATTTTTTTCGAAATTCGAATAACTTTCGCAATAACTACTTTTCTTAAATGTGTTTGTATTTTTTCATTGATGTTGACTACATTAACATTTTCATTGTTAAAAGTGAAAGTAATTAACTTTCGAGTTTATCGACATCATACTTCCGCATTTGGAATTATGTGTTACTCGTATCTATGATTTTTTCATAATAAAATTGAAAAAATTAAACTTGCCTTATAAATATCTTATAAAGTTATCAGCTACAAATTTTTGGGCAATATTTCAGAAGAGTCCAAATCATTGTGTACCATGTCAAGTGTGATATCTTAAGCATAGACGTCAAAATTTTTAAAAAAATTAACACCTGTTTTTTTATATTCTATGTTGGATTCATCCTGCATCTCGTTCTATCATTCGTTAGAAGATAGGAGCAGCGATGCGACGCCATGCTGAAGTGCCTCAGATGTAAACAAAAAAACTGAAAAAAACTCGCATGGTAAACATTATTTCTAAAATATGTTTGCCCTGTTGCTTTAATTCCACAGCCGTAGTTTCTACAAGAAATTCTTCAGTAGCTCTATCTTGCTCGAATGACTCGGTTAGAGCAAGGGCTGTTATACTGGTATAACTCTATAGAATCATACGCTCTCAGCAGTTTGATTTGCTGTTTGCTTTATGTTGTTTGACTTCATGTTTATATTTGTTTTGGACAGGTACTTTGTATTTTTTGATTTTTTTCTTTTGTTTGCTTTCTTCATTTTATTTCTTTTATTTCCTACATTTACTATACTTCTTTTGTTTAAGGTTATTTGTTCTATACGTTTTGATTTGTTGTTTCTTGTTTGTTTTTGTTTTTTTTTTCTATGTATCTTCGACTCGTTTTGTTTCTTTCGTTTCTATGGAATGTTCTGATGTTTCGCTCAGGTTTCAAATACTTTATGTTAAAAAACAATAGTGAAAAAGCATTAAAGCTAACTTCAAAGAAGTGTATTCATAACGTATAGCTATCAATCTAAATAAGATAAAATAAGTTAAATAAGAAATGTAATTATGCATGTTATTGATCAATGTATGGCAAAATTTACAAAAGCATATGAGCATGTTACGAGTTAAGTATGTAAAAGTATGCTAATTTACAGCAAAACGTGAATGAATAAAGTGTCTAATAAACAATGTAAATGAAGAACTGCGCTGGAAAAATGTGCTAGGATAAAATAATGAATGTATGGGAATGTTAGGAAAAGTTATGAAAAACGTAGTCAATGACTGCAGCCTTCGATAGCATGCAAATCACACGACGCTGGACAATAAGTTATTAAAAAACTTTAAAAAGGAATAACGAATGAAGTAATGGAATTTAAATGAAGTTTCTTTTTTGTATAAGACAGGTTTATTTAGAAGAAAAGGAATCAATTTTGACATATTTTTTTTTTTTTTGCATTTTACTTATTTCTCTTCACGCTGTGCAGGGAAAGTGTAAAGAGCATGATACCAAAAAAAAAAGTAATAATACAAATTTTCTTGACAGATAAGGCGTAAATCTGTCGATAGCGCGCAAAACAAAAAAATAAATAAATAACATAAAAAAACGAAATACTGTAAACGCATCGAATAGGTACCCAAACAAAAAGTTCGTCTAAAACAAAGTTTAGAAGTTTACATATTGAATATCAAATAAACAAACAACAGAATAGGGAGTAAAGTAGATGATACATTATTCAGAAGACACTTACAAGTCATGAGCAGACAAAATTGCACTATTTTTTTTCACTACAATCGCACTAAGTAAATAACAAAAAGAAGACATCATAATTAAACGAGTAGTGTTGTTGCGTTAGACATCGTTTTCTGTTTGTAGAAATTCAAAATGTAAGTACGTTTACTATCATCTTTTGTTTGTTTGTTTTTATTTTTGTATGTTTGTTTTCTTAATTTTTTTTTGTTGAACTAACAATGATATGAATGTTGCGAGCGTTTACTATTTAATTTTGCCTTATGTTTTTGCAAAGCATATCCGTTTCGATACGTTTTTTATGATGGGCCGCACAATAATGATGGATTTTGATATTTTATGGTTGCGCTGCATGGTTTGACTACAAAAAAACGGGAACTTTTGAGCTGAGCGTTTTAAATGTACTTTTGGCTGCTGCTTTTCGGTTATATTTGGGAATATAAAGAATTAAAATAACTGAAATTCGACTAAAATAATTTGTTTATATTGCAGTTGCTTGGTTGGTTTTAAAAATTTAAAATTTTTTTTAATTAAAAAAAAATAAGTTGTTAAAAATATTGATACAGGCTGTCCTCAGTTAGAAATGTTAAGTAAATAATAAACAAGGGAGAAAGGATACAGTTTGATTAGTTAAGTGAATGATAATGAAAGTTAAATGAAATGCAAAATAATAAGAGAAAACGTGATTAATGATTGTTATGCTGCATTGGTACAATGAAAGCTAATGGATCGTTGCATTGCGGTGATTGGACTAGAGTTGAGGCTGTTTTTCTTTTGATTGAAAATGCGTACAGCTGTGAAAAATATCTATGAATGCTGTATCTATTCATCGATTCCAGCGCGAAATATGAAGTAACTTTAAAATATTATATGCATGACTTATATGTATACTATTCTTTTTTATTTTTCTAAAAATTATTATTTGAAAAATATTTTTTAATCTTTTTTTAAATAAATAAATACAAATTTTAATTTATTATGATAATAGCACCATTTCACAAGCTGATATACTTGTTTATTAGATACATTTTGGCATGTTCTGTCAACCAATAGGCTTTCAGAACGATGGAACGATTGTCGGCATTATCATTGCTTATGATAGATGAAGCTTGAAAGCCTTTTTTTGTTCTGTGGGAAAATCAATACGAGTTCACTTTATGTTTTTGTTTGATATTGTTTGCTGTATTTTTAATATTTTAAGTTTAATACAAAATTATATATTTTGAAGTGGTTTTAAAATTACAGCACGCACGTTACTCATTACCAAAAAAACGTTTGCATGATAAATAAATAGCAATAAATATTAGCAGTTGATGTGAAGAATATGAAAGCATAGAGCTAAGAATTTATAAAGATCCAGAATTCAGAATCAAGTTAATGAGAAAACGAGTAAAGTATCAAAGCATTTGTATAAAAGTTAGAAAAAAGAGAGATTTACAAAGAATTTTGGTAGAATAAAAATTAAGTAGAATAGTGAAGAAAACTTTGACGAAAGGTTAAGTTAAAATATACAAGAAATATAGTATATAAGTATTTATATATTATAAATGTATATGTGTAAATACATACATATATATGTCTGTAGCGTATATATAAATAAATATGTATAGCTAGCGTACAGTTTATTTTAGTTTTAACTGGGTGTAAAAGAGTAAGTTTTTGGAAAAGTATATAACATGTTTGTATAATCTCATTGTTATGTAATCATAAGTAAGCAAAAATAACGGTAAACAGTATGTATGTACTTTGTATGCAAATCAGACCTGTTAAATTTATTATATGAAGTTCACTTTTAAAAACAGTTCTAAAACATTTGCAGTATTTAAGCATTTATCGCAATTAAGTCTTAATTTACTAATTAGATTTGTGTTTGTTGTTAGAAACTATCACGATTAATTGCTTGCAGAAAAATAAAAAAATAAAAAATTTACTCTTTACTTTAAAAATTAAGGCGTTGTTCTAATTGAATTATAATCAAATGATTTGCAAAACCAAAATAATTCAGATTAATCAAACAATTAAAAATAATTAAATAATTAATTACGGATATGCGATTAATCGATTGAAAAAATGTTTAATTCATAATTTATCAATCGAAGCATTACATTTATTACGAAGTTAAAAAAATAATAATTAATAATTACTAAGATTTCTAAAATTAATTAGTTAATAGTTACTAAATAATTACTAAGATTTCAAAAATTAATGAGTTAATAATTACTAAGTTTTCGGAGCAATAAAAATCATTTTATTATATTAAAACGTGATTAATCGGGGAAATAATCGGCAAGGATAATTCTCTGATGAATTAATTATTCAATGTTAGGTTAGCTGGCATGTTCGATGCACTGATTAATAGCGCATTCCTTAATTTGAATAATTGCACAATTTGAAATTACTTCTAATTATTTTTATTTGTTAACTTTTATAAAAGTCTGATTATTTGATTAAATTCAATTACTTCTTTTCACTATGAAAAATAATTGGAATCAACCAAAATATAATCGAATGATTAATTCAATAACGAATTAATTAATTTGTTTACAAAAAAAAACTTAAATAGTCATATTTATTTGACTTATTTTGATTTACAATACAATTAATAAAAATCATAGCTTGTATAGTTGGCAAATATTTATATTAGCTGTAATTCAAAATAATCAATCATACTTTTAAGAGAACTAAAAAAAATGTATTATTAATCTTGAATTATTCATCCTTAATCTAAACATATATTGAAATTAAATCAACAAACGCTTTTCGAAAAACAACAGATTATAATTCATTGTAATTATGAGCATTAACCATCATTTAACAGGTCTGATTAGTCAAGTACTATGCAGAATTTTAGTCGGTATTATTTGTATGACTAAATTAGATTAAGTAGATACGTAGTATTGTATATGTATATATATAATTAGTGTATTTATTTAATTAAGAATATTTGTAGATAATCATAAATTAAAATTTAATCGATTGTGCTTTAACGATTATTTGAAATGAATGCAACTCACGGCAAACAAACTAAATAAAAAGTGATTCTCTTTAACTCAACGAAATCTTAAAAAATTTGCAACAAACTATTATAAATATCACAAATTTGTTGTGTTTCAAAATGTTGATTAAAAAAGTTATTTAAACTAAACTATTGCAAATTCAACTCAACTATAATTTATTAATCTTTTTTTTTTTTAAATAAAACTTTCAACTTATTTTCATTTTGTTAATTCATAGACAATGCAAAATTAATACACATAAACATCACTAAATGTGTACAATTTTGCAAAGTCAATATGAATTAAATTTGATTTATGTCTTATTTATATACGCTTGAGAAAATTTTACATTTCTCAATTTGATATGTTTGGTTTTTTTAAATAGCTTTTAGCCCTGCTGAAACCCATAAAATAGCATTGTCCCGTCATTAGCTGCTTGGCCCATACCTAATGTACCTCGATTTGTCTTCATCTTCACCACTCATAGCACCTGTAGCTTCGCCACCTTCTGGAACAGTGCCATCTGCGGCGACACCCTCACCAGCTTCGGCGCCACCTTTGCGCAGCCCCGGTATAGAGGGCATCGACGGCATGGCTGGCATAGCTGGCATTGATGGCATAGACATGGTAGGCATTGCCGGCATCGATGGAATTGAGGCGCTGGCACTGCCTAACCAGCCTTTGGCACTACCCAACCAACCACTGAAATGAAAGAAAAATATAAAAATATATGAGTTACAAAGATAATAATGTGATTAGATATTTGATATAAATAAGAATATGAGAATAGGTATGTAGATAGAACGCAAAAATTTGTATAAAGTAATCTTGACGAAGTAATTTTTTTAACCGATTCACTTTTCAACAGTCAGTATAACACAGGTTTTCTGAGCAAACAACGCTGCCCTGCTTGTATGTCCTTTTTAAATTCAATTCCTATTTCACCCATTTTTTTTATTTATATTGCCATCGCAGGTGAATTTGAATAAAAACCTGCCAAAGCTCAGCCTTTATTCATGACTTTTGTTTGCTCTCAAATGTTATATATCGGCAAGCAATCAGCAAGTCGGAATAAGTGTGATTGCACCTACATCAGCTTCTATGTATTGTGCTGTGAATTTAAAATGGAAAATAGAAAAATATGTTGCCAGCTGAATATGCTGCATAACGGAGTAGAGCAACAAAAAAAAACTCCATTCAAATTGAAATGTTTATTTGATTGGGATTTGTTGCGGCAACAATACTAAAAGCATCATGCCAAAAGGAAAAAGGACGAAATATTTTGGCTAAAAATGCAAAATCGATTGTTAAGTGAACAACGATTGAATGAAATAAAAATTTCAATTTCGGCGCAAGTGTGTTGTGAGCCAAAAACGTTTCAACATCTTTTGACATGCTTAAAGCGAGAGAGATTCGAAAAATAATTGTGAGATATGGTGCAATGAACTATGGATAGGGAATTTTATATGGTAGTGAAGAGAGTTGCATAAAATCGTTTAATTTTCTTGTTAATTTTCATTGGTAATATTTATTAAAATAAATTGTAAATAATGTAGAACAAAATATTAAATCAAATCCAATTAAAAAGAAATGCGCTTTAAGTTACGTATACGCCCCAGCCGACCAACAGCTCAAATATTAAAAATCATTGCATTCATCCATGCATATCTACATACATACACACAGTAAAGTTCCAAATCTAGGCAAATATTTTTCGAGGAATTCGTGCTCTGCAAATGCCGCTAAAAAGTTACAAATTTTGAGAGCAAATTATTGATGAACTTTCCTGAACTTTGCGTAAACTTTGCAAATTGTTTTTTGTCTTTGAGTTTCTGATTGCTATATTTTATAAGAAAATTATTGAAAACACTTAAATAAATAAAATATTGTGCAATGGCTGCCATAAAAAAAATTATTTAAGTTTCAAATATAGCACACAGTCCATTGAGCTTTTGAGCTTTGTAACTGTTTATGCATCAAAAAATTAGCAAAGAACGACATTTGCTTAAACGCCTACGCCATGACCTTCAATCATGGTTAATTGAAATGAAAATCTTAAATTGATTTTTCACACACACACACCCACAATACCGAATACGAAATCATTTATTTTATGTATCTCTCAAACTAGCAATTGATGTGTACGCAGGCGAGTGTGACAGGCTCGTCAAAATGCAAAAAAAAAGAAGTTTGCAATTCATACACAAACAATTACTTTATGAGTAATTAATTTCAAGTTATTTGTATGCATTGTTTTATTACTTATTAAATATGCAAAACTCATTAAAAGCGCACAAAATGAAATACATACTGAATGAAAAAAAAAAACAAAGCGCCACAAAATGATCCGAAAGTTCTGAATTTCCGCGTTAAAAGCCAATAAAACTTGTGTTAAACAACTGAGAAGCGAATATAAAAACAAACAACATGACAGGAAGTTATGTAGCTAAATTAAATTTTCGTTTAATGGACGCAGCGGCACATAAGCAGAGGAAGAAGAAGACGAGTAGAGAAGCGGAAAGGCAATTTATGTTTATTGAGGATAGAGAAAAATAAACAACAGCTTTCGGAGAGAAGGGAAAACTTCTGCACAGAGCACATTTAGGAATGTTACCAAAAAAATTGTTGCTCGTACAGTAGTGTGCAATATAATAGTAGTGCAATTAAATTAAATTACAGAATCCACATAAAAAAAATTTTCAAAGTTTACACATGGTTCAGGAAAGTTAAGTAAACTTATAAAAAATGGTCACTAAAATCTGCCAAATTTTCTAAATTTAATTTTTAAATGGTTGTTACCATTGATGCGCCTTGTCACTTAGGAGTATCTGTATCAGCAAACATTACAGGACCATTCGTAATGAAGATTTTATAAATTATAAAGCAGATTTAACCCTTCCATGAGGCGATTTTTTAAAAATAAAAATTCGATCTCAACATTTCTTGAACTGAAGTAGGACCCTATTATTTAATCTAGAAAAAAAACTCAGAGTAACGAAGATGGATGGCAGGAAAATGTAAGGAAATTTGTCTAAGGAAGTTTGTGATTATGAATATTATTATTTTTATTAAATTTTAATTTCATTTTTATTAAGTTTTGTAACATTTTGTGAATATGTGATTTGATGACGTCATCAACGTACACATACACGTAATACATGCTTGGAAGTGCACTTGAACTAACTTCGAAAGTTTTAGCCTAGACAAAAGATAAATATTGGATTTAGCGCTAGACAGTAATACTGTTTGTGTAGGCACTTCTCACAACCATATGTATTTGCATGTGTATTAGGGATGACAATCCTGCGGCCTCAGGGGTGCCGGTGCTACGGGATTTGAATGTGTTGCTAGCTATTATGACCTATTAAAAAGGGTACTAAACTTTAAGTTGGAGTTCTAGAAATACTTTTGGGAAAATTTCATTCAAATCAATGCAACAATTTTTGAGTGATGTGCGTTCAAACTGATAGACAGACAGCTGAAAATTGTATTAGCTGTTGTTTTGGTTTCTGTTACACTAATAAAATAATTTTTTGTTATGCATTTCAAAGTTAGATGGGTTGTAAAGCCATTTCCACACTTTTTCAAGCTTAATCGTCGAAGAATGACGATTACCAAAATCCCGGTACAAATCGGTATTTTATACTCAGTTTCTGAGAATACCGTTTTCGTAAAAATCAAACAAATTAACATCCCTAATATATACGTATCTCGTAAGTATTGCAAAATGTCGGTCAATGAAGCGACTTCCCATCTACACATACATACATACTTAGGTGCATTCCGTTGGAACAATGAAAAATAACTATTGTTCTATCACTTCCAACATGCAACAACAAAATACTCATAATCATAGTCAATATATGTAGACTTGAGGGATAATTAGTACACGTGCACTTTGCAAGCTCAACAAAGGATAATTGTGAAGTTTGCCATTTAGGTCACTTGAAACTGAATTCTCTATGCTACGAGTACAATAAAAAACAATAAAAATATTAAAGAGAGCTAAACTTCAAAAGTTTTCCTGCTTTTGTTTTTCTTCTTAGATAGATAGTGTGGCGAACCAATCGAACGCCTGTCTTATTATCTTTTTCAGTTAAGAAATAATAGCGAGCTTGAGCCGTTTAGTATTACTCTGTTACAGCCCTTGAAACCCGTCACACAAGCTCACTAACTGACAAAAAAAGAAGAAAGGCCACCCTGTTGTAGCATAGTTCCAAGTACACCACAGCACAATCTACCCCAAATATAATAAAATTGTATGCCCTTTAAACTAAAATTCTAATTAAAATTGCAAATGAAGTGAAGAAAGTGTAAAGGGTTTTCAGAAAAGCTAATGCTGACTTAGATGCGCCAATCAAGTTGATCCCTTCTGCCGTCACACAGAAATGCTTTAGCCATGTCACTCAAAAGTGTCTTGTCGCTTGTCAAGTCATTTGGCCCTTTGGCATTTAAATTGATACTTCTTTGCTGTACATTATGAGTAGGAATATTCTTAGCTGATGTTTCCCTTTTTCAAAAGCTGGCTTCCTACATTGCTGGTGTCTTATGGAGAATGCATTGTCGTCTATTTAAACTGCGAACCAATATGACAACCATATCGCACAATGTTGAAGACATTTACGAGCACACAAACGGGATTGCGGAGGATGTATATGCGGGGGGTATTAACAAAACTTCGCTTGGTAGGTGACTACAAATTGTTGGATATGAATTTAGAACCACAATTACCTCGAAGAACTGCTCATACCGGTAACAGTTTCCCAAACCTTGACGAGTGTTTACACTAGCCCAACTGTTGTGTGAATGACTTTATACGACCCCATCAAATATCCAGAAAATCAGAACGATTTCTCAGATGGGTTGAAGAAGAGTTTACTGGCTTGAGCAATGACAAGATTGAGAGCAATTTTGTTTTCTTTGTTTTTCATTTGTTGTTAAACTAAGCGAACTTTTGTTACTCCGTCCCCCTCTATAGTAAAAGCGCAAAGCAGTCACAAGACTAACGATACATTTTTATTATGTGACACTGTTTCAATATAATATAAAAGCAATAAAAAAAAAAGTTTTTAAATAGCTGACAGCTGCAGTTTGATGTTTTTATTATAAAAAAAAAAAAAAAAAACACTACCAATATAAATGCAGATATCCGATAGCAGCAGTTGGTGGGAGAGTGGAAACTTCAACAGCCATTCGATTAGATCGTTGATTGCCAATATACAAAAATAGTTGGGATAAATTGCAAAAATCAGCTAGAAATAATGCAAGTGGTGTGACAGGAAACTTTTTTTAACGACAGCAAGGAATTCAATGGGGAGATATTCTCAATCATTAATTTCGCTTATACGTGGGGGACAGCAGAGCCAACGATAAAAAATAAAACGTTTCTGTTAGCTCACATACGAGTATTACAATATTGCGCTTAACAAGACTTAAAAACAGGGGCGACTCCATGGAGGGTTTTCGGGTGCAAATAACATCCGCCCCACTCGGAATCTAAAAAGTTATATTTTTAAGGAACTGCGGATAAAAAAAGTCCTCGATATTTCAATAAAAAAATTTGTGGGTTCCCCTTTCCAAAATTCTGGATGCGCCACTGGTTAAAAATATGCGTTAGGGATGAGCTTGTTTGTTTAACTTTATTTGTTTGAAATTATTTTATATTAGGGAAAAGTTTTTATTAAAATCAACTAAGTCGACAAGTGGAAATCCTGAGTTGGACCTTTTTGGTACGAAAATTCTTGTGTGAATCGATAGTATCGATATTCTGTCAACAACCTGCAAAAGTCGCTATAACGCACGACCATCTATAGTGTCATCGAACTCTCCGAATAACCACCCTAATGTACATTTCCAGCATCTATAATAAAAATCAGCATCAGATCAAAGACAACAAAGACGCAACCCAATTTAGATAACACACTTGAATGCTCTTCTTCGAAGGAAAGTCACTTACATATGTATGTATGTAAAAAAGGACTTTATTGTGGGAGGATTACGCAAAATATTTAATTTTACTAAGCTTGCATATTTCACATAAAATGGACGGGGGAATTTGGGTTGACGGCACATTTTTATTAAATATTCTGGAATTGTTTTTTAACGTTTTAAATAAATTTTGGCAACCTTAAGAAAGATATGAAACCAAGTAAATTCTTTGTTACTTTGCTTGCTGAATCGTATGTATGTACATTAAATATATTTAGGGTGGCTGATGGCACATTTTTTTAAATGTTGAAGGCATCGAACAAACGCACTCTAATGAGGAACAGTTTGAAAAATCGGGAACGAAATGGAATTATAATAATTATGAAGAACGAAATCAAAAAAGGAAAAGTTTTCAAAATTGAAAACGGAACGAAGCTGAAACAAATTTTGCCGAACGAAATCGAAACACTTTGCAAAATTGAAACCGAAAGGGAATTGAAATTAATTTTAAAGAACAAAATGGAAAAGCAAATGAAAAATCGGAACCGGAATGGAACTGAAATTTACTATAAAGAACGATATCGAAAGGGAACAGTTTGCACAATTAAAACCGGAATGGAATTGAAAATAAAAATGAAGAACGAAATCGAAAATGGAACACTTTGCAAAATTGAAAGGGGAATGAAATTGAAATTCATTATGAGGAACGAAATCAAAAACGGAACACTTTGAAAAATCGGAACCGAAATGGAATTACACGAAACTAAGAAGCACGAAAACAAATCCAGAAACGGAACATACATACATTAGCTATGAGAAACGAGCCGAAAACCGAAACATTAACACTTTGTAAGCGTTCTGGTTCCGGAACGGAAACTTAGTAAATTACGACGAAGAAACACAAAAGCCTAAACCAAACACCTTTCGAAACCGAAACCATAGCATGATTGTCTAAACCCCCTTAGCCTTGCAATGACCTTTGCCACAATCACTTGCTTGAAGTAACTTAATTAAAATAGAACACGACACAGACATTTCTTTTGATTACACGACATTCATTGTGCCACGTCGTGTCGTTGGTGGCTTCATTATTCGTTATAAAATCTATCCAATGTAACCTGTTGGCTATTACCTTGATTCGCGTGCAAGAAAGTGGAAAAAAAAACGTTAAAGGAATGCTAAGCTTATTCATATGCTCTTTGGTTTTGTTGGAATTACATTACATTAAATCATGCTTTAAATCTCTTTAACTCAAATATGTCTGGTATTTACTATATTTCCTATTTAGTCTACAAACTGGCTGACTCAGCATTAATGGGTTTATGTGCGTGTGAGAGAGGGGAGATTTGTTAGGTGCTTAGAATATGCCATACAAATCACGCGTTCGGCATTCGGACTAGTAATTCTAGAAGGTAAGGCGAAGGGTTTACTGAAGTTTACTGAATTAGAGCATTTTTGATGAGAAGTACATCAGTTATGGGGTCTTTATAATCTACTTTTGAGATATATAACCTATCGACTGGAAGTGATCTTTCTCAAAATATGAAAACGGCAAATCTCCACACAACCAGCCCACACGAATTTCATGAAGCAATCGACTGCCACTCCAACCAGCGAGTAGCATCAAATGCTATACTAACGACTGCTAGTAAATACTCGTTACTTTTGTTGAGTAGCTTTTACTCGACGTTATTAAGAAAAGCCCGACCTTTTTAATGCAAAATCGGGTCAAAAAATTCTTGTCTCACTGTTATAAGAAAAACGCATTGATTTTAAGTGCTGATTCCATCGTCAGCGCCATTTCTAAAGACGTTTGCGTTGTTCTCCGAACTTCAGTTCGTTATCTGAACTACTTACGGGCGAAGTTGTGGATTCGAATAGTTGAAAATTGTAGCCTCTTTCGAATTTCGGTGCCGCTGCTGGTTAAAGTCGACTCACTAGCAAAAACACCTATCAAATATCAAAGCTTTCGGTGCGATACTTTTATTTCATTGCTACCAGAAAATGGTTGTAGGCTCTTTTTATTGACTTTTGGAACTTTTTGTTTGTTAAGCGATTTTCCAGACGCTTTTCATACAAAAGTGTAAATACATATGTATGTATGGATGTATGTTTGTAGGGCCACGAAGGGATTACTCTCCCTTAAACATCGCCAAGGCACGTCATTCATTTCATTCTACAAAAACATCCAAAACAGCTTTTTAGCAACTTTCTGTCATCTTTCCTACGTTACAAATATAAAGCCTTTCAGCTCTTTCAAACAAACTGTGAATCTAAAACGTTTATGCGCTACGTAATATATACATATTAACAAAATGTGAATGTCGTTTCGCATCACCGTTTTGGCATTAGCTAAAGGAAATGAGTAGTTAAATCGATTTGGGAAAGTAGCAGCTGACAAACATTCAAATAATTCACATCTCTGATTAAGGAAGACACGAATAGATTTTCACAGATTTATTTTTGACTTTTAAGGCTTTTTTTTTGGCATCTCAGTAATGTTTTTATGTCATTCAACCTATTTTCGTATTTCGAACTGCCTAAAGCATGCTAAAGATTATGTGTGATTTGCGTAATGTTGAATGGCATTATTTGGAGATTTACGAAAATCGGTGATATATTATATTTGTGTTTTTTCTTAATATAAAAAATATATACACAATGAAGTTTCATTAGAGTGTGCCAGTGCTTTGCTGTGAGAGCTTTTTCGAGCTTTCTCGCATGCAGCCTTATGAAGACAGTGCAAAGCTCACGTAGTAAAGCAAATAATTTTGCTGGCTTTAATAAGTTTTGAGTGAACTCGCAGCTATTCACAGGAAGATTTTGCTGATTTTGGCTGACTTCAACAACGCTCGACAGTTATCTCCGAAGTGTGGAGCCTCCCTTCCAATGATGTCCCCGGTTTTTATGTAAGCTCTTTCGCAGCCGAAGCTTTTTTTTAAATATTTAAGAGTCTTATAGAGTGTTTTTAAGCTCATTATGTGAGGTAGATATGCCTGCCGTAGGGGGCGACCAAACTCCACATCAACCTTGTTCCCGATATACTTAAAAAGATATACTTCTACCAGAACCAGACGAGGCGATTAATGTCTCAAAGCTTATACTTTTGTGGTGCACATCCCATTAAGAAGAAAAGTTAAAAAAGATAACGAAGGCCATTTTCAATGATATGTGAATATGTTTCAATTCCCTAAAAGCAAACCAAAAAAGGCACAATCAAAGCTAGAAAATTCTCAGGCGTGCCTTTACCCAACTAAGTATGTAGAAGAAGAAGAAGAAGGCAGTATAAAACAACCGCAAACATAAGCTTCGCTAGCACTTGCGCTTTGATCCAAATGGATTAACAGGTAAGGGTACAAGTTTATACAAACAACACCTCAGCAAGCGTTTACCTTCAAACGAACTTTTAAGCCTACTGGCTTGTTTAGTGCACAACTTTACGCTAACAACACGAAAACAAGTATTCCCCCCCCCCCGGCAGCTTAAAAGCACGTGCAGACTTACGACTATGAAAGCAACAACAACAACATAAAGTAGGAGCATGCTATGCAGCAATGGGATAGCCAGCTTAATTACGAGTAACAAGTTGAATGTGAAATGAAGGACGGTGACAGGACATTAATCTTCTTGTAACCGCATGATCTTTTTGCAGTTGGCTTTTTAAATTAAATTTTTCCATTAAGGAAAAACGAGGAGAAATGGTATTCTTAACATGTTTGCAAATTCCATTGATTATCTAGGGCACTTCTCTACCACAAATGTTTCTTTTATTAGCTAGCTCGCTTGTGAGTATTTAAAGCCCAAGCCGATAGCACGAGTGCCAAAGGGAGTTGAGTAAGCAAAAACTGCGATCCACTGCTGTACTTTTGAACTCCGAAAAGCTTGCTAATCTTGATTGCGAATGTTTTCGATTTTTGTAGAAATTCCAAAGCCATGAAAAAAGTTTTATAAGTTTCATAAGAATCTTGGAAACAGCATTCCAATTTTTTATTTTTTTTCATTTTGTAAAGAGGTGGGTTATCTGAGTGCTAAAAAATTTTACAGAAAATTTTGAAAACTTTTTACGCTTTTTAGAGTGAAATAGCTGCTCTAATATTTTTAATAAAAAATAACAACAAAGAAATATTTCATAATTATCTAAATAATAAAAAAATAAATACATATATGAAGCCCCTTATTAAAAAAAAATAATTAAATTTATATATACAGCTTTTTAAAAGGACGTTTCCGTAAAAATTTTGAATTGCAAGAGCTTTATAAACCTTTTTCTTAATTTTGATGAATAAAAATATTATTAAAGATGAAATAAAATAAATATATGAAACAAAAAGAAAGATGAGTAAAACTTACGTTGCTTCAGTGAATATGTGGTCTACAAATTTTGATCCGCTAAATAAAAATAAAGAAAATAACAAAGAAAAATTAAAATAATGCGAATTAAATCGATAAGAAAATAAATTTGAAAATAATTAAAATTTAATAAAACAAGAACAACTAAAAACTAAAATACTTAATTGATGATAATTGTTGTTTTAAAGTACTGAATGATGGAAAAATTATATGGGAGTAAGAAGTAAAGAGGATATATAGTTAGGAGAAGAAAGGAAAGATGGCTGGAAGAACGGAAAAAAAGATGAAGAAAATTTTATAAAAAAAAATAATAAATCTTTCATAACACATTTTATACTAATACCAGAAGGACACGGCAGACGTTGTTCTGCCCAAATGCCGGGAAAAAATCGCACGATAAATAAAGAAGTTTTGAATATTTCGGTCCCTGATACCTATCTCGAAAACCTATCTCAGCAAACGAATTAAAAACGTCTTATTTGAGAATTGAATGAATAATGCTCCATCTCAGAATGTGCCTCAAAAACGTCACACTCCACGAAAATGCAATAAGTGTTCAGCTCAAACGGGACGTTTTTCAAGCAAGTTCTGAGCTGAGGTGATTTCCAAACAAATCATCAGATAGCCCGTCTTCCATCGCATGCTTTAAGGTGTAGATCTTCCACTCAACGACCGATATGTTCATGTAGCGCTTTCAACAAACACAAACACTTTTTGGACTACTACCCTATTTCTAGTTTTATTTTGGACAGTGTTAGTTACATTTTTAAAAAGCAAGAGGTAAACTTCAGAAAAAGAAGGCTCATCTAATTAGTTCCTTGATTAATTTTTCCAGTTCATGGTCGCCTATGACATGACAAACTCGGAATTCAATACTTGAATAATGTGAAAACCTCTTACCCTTATGTACTCGTATATAAACATTTATGTACATATGTATATAAAGAGTCATTTTGTCGGCCAACAACTGCATGAACAATTTATTACAATAACCGCTTAGTCATGATGAGCTGACAGCTAACAAAATGTCCTACTTCAAAGTCTACTCTTGATAAAACGCAATTTAGTTAATATTCTTTATGAGTTACAAATTACATAAATCGTAACATAGTTTTCACGCCCACCAACAGTTGTTAGTTATAGAAATGCATACTCCCACACATATATTTAATGAATACTCACAACAAATGTGTAATTTCATTGGCCAGTAATTAGTTCAAACATAATGCACTTCTTTTGTACAACAACTCACCTGAAAATGAAAGAAAATGTGGTTAGTAAAAGTGATATAGTAATAGCACTGAGTATATGTATATAGACTATATTTATGACTTAAGTAGCATTAGAAGCACCCTTTTGTTGCTTTAACAAATCCCAGATAATTACCTAAATTGTTGTTTAAATGAAATGGATGGAATAATCATTGCCCATAACAACTTTCATTTCATCAAATTGATGGTTAAAAGCTTTATCGCTTTATATCTATAAACAAAAATCCTAAAGTTTTACCTCCTTTTATCTCTATTCTAGCGGTCAGCAAACAAGCACACACCAGCTGTTGGAACACGTTCAAAGCTTGTTAAAGGACCAAATACCAATCAATTTAATAGACACGATTTGTAAGTCAACACATGCAAAAACCAATCCAATTAAAGTGAACACAAGCAACAACAAACGAATACATATGATAAGCATATATACTGTCGGGGTCAAACATATGTGCCGTACCAATGTTTGCCTAAATATGGAGCTGGAAACTAGTAAAGGATATAAAAGTGGGATATCTACTTCATTTTCAGCTGAGAGAGGGCATTTTTGAATCGAGTTTAGAAATAGGACGCTATTAAAAAAATATCTTCTTTAACCATATTCTGAAATGGGGCGTTTTTAAAAAAAATCTGAAGGGCGTTTAAAGAAAATATTTTGAAATAGGGTTATCATTCTCTCAGCCGATAATTTACCTGTTGAGTGGGGATTATTCGAATAATGCAAAAATTCACCTAATCGAATAACGTAGTAAAGTCGAATATTCGATTAATCCAATTATTCGTATAGTTTTAAGGGCCCTACTAGATATCGTTAACCCATGCTCTAAGCTTCGGATTTTTTTGACCATTGAGTAGTCAACACTGAAAAAAGGAGTTCACATTTTAATAAGTTTTTTATGAAAATTACTTGGAGAATAAATACAAAAGTTAATTCAAAAAAAGGTCTAACAACTCTCAGATTCAAGAAAAAATAATTTTTCGTTAAAATTTTTTTTTTCGTTAAATATCGCTTTAATGTAGAAGCACTTATTTTATTTTAAAAATCTCTATTGATTGACATTTAAACTATTTTCCTATCTAAGAGGAAATTTCAAATAAGCCCAAAAAAAAAATTGTAAATAATAATAAAAGCCTCACAAAGTTTTGCCACAAAACCACAAGACAAAAAGTTTCAGCGTGTGGTCATGAGCTATTACCTATTTTATTACAAGAAATATGCTGTAAATCTGAATGAAATTGTAGTACATATACTAAAGACGGTCCTAAAAAAAAATTTTTTTCAGTTACATTTAACTGGCCGTTTTTTATTCGTAAGCGCTTACTGACTTATGAATAAAATAAAATCTTTTTTTTTTTTTTTTCAAATATAAATTTTATTTCAAATTTTTTCAGCTTTTTTATTTTTTGTTATTTTCAATTCAAACAGGTAAGCAGGTAAAAATATTTGAGTCTAGCATCTTATGAAGAATAAAAACCGCCCAATACGCATGCTCAAATATCAATTTTAAAATGTCGAACGTAATTCTATACAAAGGTCTAAGTGGGCTTAATTTTACTTCAAATGTGCAAAAATGAGGTCAGTTGTAAAAAATTTCAACAAGAAATGATAGAACTCTAAAAAATTATATTAAGTGTGGAAGCTTTTAAAATTTTTTTTTAAATATATGTATGTATGTATATAAAATATTTATGTAGCACAGTCTAATATACAACTACGCTAAGCAAAATAATGTGCGCCACTGCGTATGAGCAACTTTCGGCTAAAAAACTGAGCATTTTAAAAACAATAAAAGTTCATTATAACAACAAAAACCTATAAGACACAACACTGCGCAGAACGAGAAAGTATCACAGTACTTCGAAGGAATTCTTTATTTTGTAAATCTTTAAAAAAATGCGTTGATTAAATCAGCATCATTATCCAAACCATAATTATATAAATCCTCCTAACCCAACCATAGTTGCCATCCGTATTACCATTACCGTTGGTTAAGCTACAATTCAATAACGGTGCTGACGCATATCCCTGCAATATGGTTGTCTAGCTACAATTTGCTTTATTCATTAGCAGCATATGGTTGCTTTCTATTAACAAATTCAAGTAGCGTCGGCAACAGATGATTTTCTCTTTCAAAACTAATAAAAAGTTGCCATTGAGG
Source organism: Sphenella marginata (assembly GCA_951509765.1). Taxonomy (NCBI): domain Eukaryota; kingdom Metazoa; phylum Arthropoda; class Insecta; order Diptera; family Tephritidae; genus Sphenella; species Sphenella marginata. The sequence continues at coordinate 3,410,288 of OX608079.1, read as the reverse complement.
TCGATAGGAGAAATTGTGTGTGTGTTTAAGAATTTGTTGTACATATTTACTTATACATACATACATACATAGCTTAGTTTTTATTAGCGTTGAAATAAATATATATTTCTTTGTAAAAATCACACGCTGAGTGGCTTGAAGACTCGTTCTTGACAGCTTGTTTGCTGCAAATGGAATAAATGCTGTCGACACTCCATAAGATTATGTCATAATAAAAATGTTAAATACGCTTTAAAGTGAACAGCTGTTTGTGTTCTAGACGATTGGTTTTCACTATTAATTGTTAATAAACTTTTAACGAGCACAATTAAATTTATGCGAGTTTGCGTGAAAATTAATTAAGTGACAGCTGTTGCAGTATAACGAATCTAAGGCACACGTCTAATCTGCTCCTCGATGCAGACAGATACATAAGCGATTTTCCCAAGACTGTTACATACCTTGGGACTTGATGAGTCTGGGTTGAAATGTGTGTTGCCTACATAGAAGCTTAGTATAGAGCATAAACTCCAAGCGCTCTAGAATAAGAAGCACTCTAAGAAGATCTACTCTTCTGCTAAAAGGAATGATGACCGCTTTTAAAGCCTTAATGTTTAGACTAGCGTCAACACACCCCCGTTTTCTTAGGTTCAATGTATGATATCACAGAAGTTATTTTCAGATTTACCTCGTGCTACGATGCTAATATCCTCTGGGTAAGCTTGACACCGGACTCCATTGTTAGTTATAGATTAGAAGAGTTCATCCACTGCCATGCTTCACAGTAGGAATTGAGAACGCTTCATATTCGTAATATTTACCCATACTACCTGGACTTTTCCAAAGACAACAGTGACTAAATTTACCTTGTTGAAACCTCTTTCTCTTAATTTTCCCCTACATTTACATATACTCCTTTTCCTATCCATAACAGTATCTCGCACCTTTAAATCCTCTTCCCGTTCCTTTCATTCTATGTGGGCCTCTTAAACACGAAAATCATTAATCAAATTGTTACTGTCCAGAACTAAATACAATAAGCTGGCTTAGCTAGTTGAACATTGGCATTAGCAAATATTTCGTCAGGTAGTTAGGCGGTTTTGTTATCATTCAATGATATACATATACAGTGGCCGACAAAACTATGCATACCGCCTTTTTTTGTATGTTTTCACCAACTTCGGCTTCAGAAAATTAATTTTAACTATTTTCCTGTAAGATAACTTATCAAGATCTAATACAAAAACTATAAATTATATTTTAAATATGTATGGGAAATTCGCAAAAATTAGACAAATTTTCATCAAAATTATCAACTTTTTTCTCAGAGTTTTTAGAATTTTTTTGAAAATGCAGATTTGTAGCGCATTCAATTTTAGTGTAATAAAGTGTTTGTTTCAAGTCTGTAAGACATTTTCCTGATTTTTGGCGATTTTTTTTCTGAAGAGCTTTTATGTTTTCTTCCATACAAAAAATACGATGTTCATAAATTTGTATGAAAGAAAACACGAAAACACGAAAATTCTAAAAATTCTGAGAAAAAAGATGAAAATTTTGATGAAAATTTGTCTAATTTTTGCTAATTTCCCATATATATTTAAAATATAATTTATAGTTTTTGTATTAGATCTTGATAAGTTCTCTTACAGGAAAATAGTTAAAATGAATTTTCTGAAGCCGAAGTTGGTTAAAACATACAAAAAAAGGGGGTATGCATAGTTTTGTCGGCCACTGTATGTACATATGAAAAATATATTCAATTTCATATGCAACCAAACAACCTTTGGGCATCGACAGAATCAACACAGCAAACAAGGATACATTTAATTAAATCCTTTTGATGGATATGTTTGCATTTTGACTTTCAGTTAAGTAATTGACGATGTTTTACACACGTATATAATATATCAAACATATCAGCTCAATATTTGTTAGTTTGAAAAGTTTTGCTCCCTATAATAACACTTTTTATCAAATCACATGAGAATTGCTCAAGAACACCACTAAGTAAGAAGAAGAATAAATTATGAGCGAATGATGTTAAGATATTAATTCATAGCTAATGAGAGTAAACGAGAAAGGCGTGCCGAACTTGTGTATATGAAATAAAGTGTTTGTAAAACCACATTTTTTTAAACATAAAAACTAGCTGAATTGAAATAAATAAATATTTATACTTTATTGATTTATCTTGTGACAGAATTTAATTAAACCTATGCACATGAGCCCAATGCTGTTTTGCCTTTACAAATGCCATAAATTGCCCATCGAATGTCATGTTGTTCAATATGTAATTATTGCAACTGGGACCAATTATGCAGGCATAGATAGTTTATCGAGCATATTAGAGGCATTGAATGCAATCAACAGCGAGTCAGTGTTGCCATCAAGAAATGATTAGTTTACAAAACTGCGTAACTACACTAAAAAGTTTACAGAAATTCTGCCAAAATAGTTAAAGATTTTGATGAGCATTTTTGAATATGGCAGGGCTGCACTTTAACGTTAAATTCATCATTTTGGTAATCAACAAAAAAATATTTAATATATACATCTAAGGTATAAACATTCATATATGTATGGCTAGGTATGGCCAATCTGAAGAACAGTCAATCAAACAAATTTAGAAACAAATTAATTTTCACCCCTATTGGGAGTGTAGAAAACGAATATATAATCGACTACTAAGCGGTTAGCGAACCTCGAGCAATTGCGAGTGTCGACCCGATCGATCAACGAGCGACTGTGAATGCTCAATCGATTATCTTTCTACCGCATTTTGGCTTGTCGATTGATTTGAAAAGTGCAATAAAATAAACAAGAAGTAAATTATCGGAAAAAATTTGAAAATACATTAAAAACGTGCAGTTTTTGTTCGATCAAGTTACACAATACCAAAACAAAATATGATCGACTCAATCGAAAAATTGCTGCAAATCGACACTCGCAATCAAATCAGTTTGAAAAATACACCATCACAGATGCGAAGCCACGTATTCTTCTATATAGTCATTGTTGTAAGAGTCATGCATGTAATCGTGTGGTCGGCTCTCACTGAGAGTGCAAAGAGTTGGTAGTGGGCCAATGAAAAAGAAGTATTCGCACGTGCATTTCAGTTTTTGCTGTTGTTATTGCATCGATCACTGTTTGCGATTCGCAGTGTCTACGGCTTTTCTGAGTGCGCAGAGAGTTTAATGGTTGAATTTCAAAAGCGGGCGAACTCTAGTTATTTTTATTGTACTCGAAAAGCGGTATTAATTAAATTTTTCATACTTTTTTTTAGTATTTTTTTCTGTTTTAATACGTTGTTGTTGTTGTCGTAAATAATTGAGCAACGATAGCTTGGAACAAATAAAATATAACAAAAGCAATTTTGGCTCAGAATGTATTATCCAACGAATAGCCAAAAATTTTATAAAATGGTAGACATTTCCTACACAACCGACTGCAAAAAAAAAACTGTCACGCTCACAAAAACTAGCATGACGGATATACGGGAAACGGAAATGACAAGCAAACGACATATTTTTTTTTGCAAATAAACCCTTAGAAAATAATGAGCGGAGAAGCAAGGCAAGAAGCACAAAACGAGTACCACTTTACAAGCATTTTACATACAAACATACTTCAAGTAAAACGAAAGGTGGTGTAAAGTGCCAAGAGCAATAACGGAAACGCGCTAAGGTCAGCGTTGGTAGGAGAATGAGTGAACTTGAAGCGGTAAAATGTGCGCAAAACACTCAAGTACGGTAGCTGGTACTTGGGAAAGTGCAAATGGTATAGAACGGCGTCGGTTATGTGGATCAGTTTCAATTTTCGTAAGTCATATCTGCGGACTGTAAGGCCATTTGGAATAACATATACAATTGATTTTTTTTTTTTTTTGTAGAACAAATTAGTAGTTTTATCTAAGTTTAGTTTTACTTTGAAATTATTGGAATAAAGTGAAGATAATAAAAAAAAAGTCGAGATAAATTGCTTGAGAATTACAATTTTCATGTTCATAAGAGTCACCCAACACCTCTCTAATTAGTACCTCTATTAAATTGAAGTCTCAAGAGACTCTGACTAAATAATGTACATCCCTTGCGCTACTTTTTGACAGCTCATACATATATTTCTCCAAGCAAGCTACAAGTTATTTATTATCGGAGACGTGATAAAACAAGTAAAATATAAAACAAAATAAATATTAAATGTTGCCAGAGTCTTCTAAATTTAAACAGCACGCAATATGCATGCACAAACACGTCTATCTGCTTGTTCATTTTGAAGTGCTTGCTTAATCTTCGAAGGCCAAAGTTCAGAAGGTTAGCTGCGAATATACATAAATTTGCTTACACGTTTCGCATTTTTTGTACTCATTCAATTCGGAGTGTGTGAGGCAGTTCCTTAGTGCCGTACTTTTACAAACTCGCGCTGACCTCAAAGGAAAAAAAAAGCAATGAAATTTTATGCTAAAATAATGTTCAAATAATTGTACTCTCCATTCAGTAAAGTACATCACTCTATTACAGCGATTAATTTTATAACCCAAAAGACGTTGGCTCATCAAAAAATGGTAGTTCAAATTTACAAAATCATCAACACAAATCTGACGGGAATGTTGTTAACAAAACGAAGAGTAAATAAAATAAAATAAATTGGTGTGGAAATAAAAATACAGTTTAAAGCATCTACATAGTCAGGAAATTTATAATTATATTGGCTTCCTCATTTTCGCTGTGAAAAACCACCTTCTGGCTCAGGCCTAGGCGACCGTCTTGCTCAAAAGGTATTTATTAAATCATTTGGCTCAGGTTCTGATGACCGTGTTGCCCAAATGTTAAACACATTTTGTTCTTTAGGGAACGGGAGGTGCGGGACACCGTGACACCCTATATGTATTTGTTGGTGGCGTGCACTGTTGGCTCTGAGGCATGGCGCGAGATTGGCTTCCTCATTTTCGGTATGAAAAACCACACTTTGGCTTTCCAAAACATAAACTATATCTTCGAAATATTTTATAAGCTGATTGCGAATTACAATAGCATGCAATGCAAATAAAACAAACGAATGAAATAACCGTAGCTTATGTCGCTTAAACAAAGATAAACATAAAGTTAAAAAATCGAAAATAATAATACATACATACAAAATTATTAAAAATAGAGGTTCTTCTTATTTCGTCGAACGAAATCGAATTTAATTTCACTCCTATTATATTGAGGACAGCTGTATATATGTATAAAGATAAAAATAAAAAAAAATTAAAATTAAAATTAAAATGAAGGCAAAGGGAAAGATAAAGATAGAGAAAGAAAAATAGACAAAGGTAGAATACCCGGAAAATAATAAATATTTCTTTTAGGTCTAGCAGAGTAAAGTCGATATAGAGACAGGAATTTTTCCAAACATCTTGAGTTAGCCGTAAAACACGTATCTTATGCTGGGTGCACTCATGCCTCACATTAGACGACGAGAGTTCCTGTGTTCCTTCTGAGGTGCAAAGTTGTCGAAGATTCACATTTATTCTAAGAAATGTTGAGTAATATTTTTCGAAAGCCCATTACATCAAATTTTCAATCATATCTCACAAAAACTTGTATTTACATTTACGATAGCATTTGAAACATGTCATGGCATTTAATTTTCGTTCTATGACCGTATGACCTTATAAGCTTGGCAGCAATAACAGTAGCTTCAACTTATGAAGAAAATCTTTTAAACTCTTAAAACTCAAAAGTAATTTCACTCCCGTGTAGTTATGTAAATTAAATGTCTATGGGCTTCTCTTCATTATGCGCTTGTGTTAATGTGATAACATAAAATTTTGTTGTACAGAAGAACCAAACTACAAAAAATATTTTGTTAATTATAAGTCTGGGACAGCTTCGGTGAAGCATAAATCTTTTAAATTATTACATGGCTGTTGTAGGACATTGCTTTCGAGGAGCAGCTGCGTATGTACGTAGTCGCATCTACTTTCACTACTTCCAAAACCACAACTTATTTGAGTTGATAAATTCGAATTTTTAGAACATAATTTGCAAATAAAATTGGAAGTAGGAGCATCATAACTCATGACTGTGTGGAAATATAAAATAATTTACTGCCTCAAATGTATTTGTTTTATATACAAGAGTACTAACACAAATGTGCAAAAGGAGATCGGAAAATTTATAAACAACTCAGCGTTCTGATATATTATTTTGCAGACATAATCAGAAAATTATCTATCCAAAGCATAACATCATGATTTCTGAAGATGCAAGGGTTTCTCATTGTTTGCCCTGTTATGGATCGGTTTACTTTTGATTTTATCGAACTAAGACTTGAAATATAAAAACACCTTCCTGGACGTTAGAAATTTGATTAAGTAAATATTTTGTGATCTATTTTTATAGATAACAGTGCGATTATTGATTTATTGTGTTACATTTATATCGATTATTCTACGATCGATTTCCGTCAAATATATATTGTGATAGATTTCTAACGATTTAACTGAAATTGCAGTTGATTTTTATCGAGTATATTTTAGTCTACTATGGACTATATTGTGATTGGTTGTTATCGATTATATTGTGACACATTTTTATCGATTATTCTGCGATCGATTTTTATGATTTTATTTTTGTGAAGATTCTTATCGGTTATACTGCGATCAATTATCATCGATTTTTTGTGTTCTGATCAATTTTTATCAATTATATTAATGTTATCGTTTTTATCGATTATGTTTTCTGATAATTTTTAATTTGCCACTATTTTTATTTGACTATCGATGAAATAGCGATTTTGATCAATTAAAAGCTATCTTGTCCAGAACTTGAGTTTGAAACATTGCACTATCATCACTCCTCTATCTATCTACATATATATTGGCGAATTTAAAATTTTCGATAGATAACTTAAAAATTCATCGGAAAAATTTTCATTTTGCTCGAAAGTACTTAGGGAAACAATTTTTTGCTAATATTTTCTAGTGATTTCTAATTGTGAAACATTCCCGTTTTGATAGATAATTTTTTATTATTCCAAAAAAATTACTATATCAACCAAATTCCAAATAAGTACAATTAACAAACTCTACAAACTGACTAATTACTAAAACATACTAAAAGCCTAATAATAAACTTTCAAAAGCAAGAAAAACTTTTTTGTTGCATGTAAAAATCAGCGAACTGCGCTTTAAATGAAAAACAAAATCCAAAAAAAATCACTCTTAACAATCAGCCAAGCACTCATTTAAGGTAAAACGGCAGCCCCTGGAAGTAGAGCAAGCAATTAGCGCTAGTACGCCCCCAAAAGGGCAACTAACAACCGCCGACGAGACCTCAGCCAACAACTTTCGACATTGAATGAAGAATTGCCAGTTGGTGCTTTAACACACACATCCACGCAAATGGACTTAGGAAGTAACTTTCGTTGTGTTCCTCGTGGGATTAACGCCTTATTGGCCAACCAAAGGAACAACAAACAAACAAAAAATGCGCAGCAAAGTCAACAAACAATTAACAAAGTGTCGAAATTTAATTAAACCGAAGTAATGAACCAACGCAAGAAAGTGTAATGTGAATATGTTGGGTCGGAAAGTTGAACGAAAATTAGCGGAGAATTGTGTGGAATAGAAGAAGAGTCAAAGGCTAACAAATTATTTTGTGCGCAGTTGACAAGTTTGAGTAATAAATGAAAGGGAGCACAACGTGATGCTACCACAGGGAACGACATTTATAGAGCATTCACATACATAAATAATCAAAAAAATTTGACATACATACATAAGAATATATGTAAATAGATAAACAAAATACTATGTCAACATATTCGCTCATAGATTATGTGACAATATACCACACGAGTAATCAAGCATTGAAGCCACGTAGTAAATAACGGTGGTTTATGAAATGTTTCCTTGTTTTTGTTGTTGTCTTAGCAACATTTGAATTTTACTTAGCATACAAGATTTGAATTATTCATGACAACAAACGACAAGTCGTTTCGCATAACGCACCCTCCTTATGAAGGACTACTGCGGCTATAGTACATTGTTCCAATGCCAGACACCTTGGATTTTGTTGTCTAAGGAGCATCAAATCTCTACACATTTGTACGCAGAGAATTATAAAGGATAGCATTGAATAATGCATAGACATTCTATTTAAAAATATGCAGAATCAAGTATCGACGCTGTCAAGGTTTTTATGTTTTGGATAATGATGCAGTGAATATTCGTTACAGGCTATGGTATGGGATAGCTCTACTTCATAGATCTGCTAATGATACACATGCTGATTTTTTTTTCGTAAGCACTTAGCGACTTGTGAATAAAATAACAAAATAAATTTTTTCCCAAAATTGGAAACATCCTTAGAAAATCAAATGTGAGTGAAGTCTCGTTGATTTGCAACAATATTCCAGAAAGCCTATCTTAGAATCCGTTTGAAGAATACTGTATCTCAGATATGGTTTCAAAAACACTAAACGGTGTATTAAGCGATTTAAAGTTAAAATTTATATAAAAAATTTTCTTTGAACTAATTTTGAATAAAGTTTTATCCAGACCCGTTAAATTCCCATTAGAATTAAGTAATCAATTGGTTGAATAGGTTTTTCAATCATTAATTTTTATTTTTATTGTTTTCAGAAATTTCGAATTACTAATTGATTAGAAAATAATCAAAAAAAAAAAAAAAACAAATCAAAAAATTCAAAAGTAATCAGAATACAATTTTTTGATGTTTTTGATTGCTTTTGATTATTTTTGATTTTTTTTTAAACCAAAAAAAATCATGATTTTTTTTTATTGTTTTTTAGAATAATCATTAAAAAAATCAATCAAACCCGTAAACAATGCGTAATCAATCATTACTATGCTTTTCCAAAAAGTAGTCAATCAAACCGGTAATTATTATGATTATTAATCATTACTTAACAGGTCTGGTTTTATCGTTTTAACAGCCTTGAGTCAGTTATCACTCCTTTCGAATCAGTAATCTAATAAAGAATTGTTATCAATTTGATCCGACGTATTCGACAAAGTGTTGAGGTCGTTTACACCCGTTGATACTTCGGCGCGCTTCGTATTTTGTTCCGCGTTCGTTCATCAAATTTCAAAAAACAGCAAAAAATGTCCGTTGAAAACAACAAATCAAAAACTTTATATGGCACCATTAAAGTTCAATGAATTTTGCAGAAAATAGAAAGCAAACCATTTTGCACCAAAAGTCTTAATAACTTTTCACTACACAAGGGATGCTGGGCAAAAGTACGCAGCAACAAAGGGAAACAACAAAGTTTTTACGCAGCATTCATTACAGAGCTGCAACGTTGAAAATTTATGGCAATGGAACGAGGTCAGCAGCGCACAGCATAGACTCGCCACAAATATGCGGCAAAGCATGACCAAAAGATGGCTCCCATTGCTGCTGATGGTGCCAAAAATGCCAACGCGCGTAAGCAGCGAAAACGAATGCAATGCATAGGGCGGCGAAAAACGCGAACGTTGCCAAAGTTTTGCAGCATTTTTTTTTTATTTTTACGCAGTTTATTGTAATATTGTCAGTTAGTGCAGGACAAGCAATTGGATATAGCATTTATAGTAAATTAACCACAGGCCAATAAAGTGCATTCTTGATTTGTATGTATGCGGCGCTGTGTGTGTGTGTGTGTGTGGCAATATGCATATGGCAACACCATAAATGTGGTGTATTTATGACATCCATATGGAACGCTGTGCGAAATATGTCATAGTTTAATTGGTTTGCCTGGCGCTTGGGGAGAGCGCATCACAAAATTAAATGCAAAAATAAAAAAACAAAAAAAAAAAAACTAATGACGCCAATAAGAGCAGGAGTTTGCAACCATTGAAAGTTATCCAATTATGTAATAAATTTCGTTTGGACTAAATTCGCAATAAATGAAAAAAAAATTAGAATTAGTTTTTTGGAATAAACTGAACACAATCCGATTAATCAATTTTTTTTTAAACCGCGCAATTTTTAATACCATGTTCTTTTAACAATTAAGTTTATATCCTTACTTATTAACCACAGTCATTGATTGTATAAAAATTGAGCTTGCAGTGATTTCATTAATAAACTAATTTTAAATTGCAATATTTGTGATTAATCAAAGCAATTGTTAAGAGAAATTTGGTTACAATTAATCGTATGTTAACCGTACTTATTAATTACAATCGCTGATGGTACAAAAATTTGGAATGCAATCAATCAAAAAAAAAGGATTATTAGTTTATTTTAATAAATTGATTGGAATGATTAAGATATACGAATAACGCTAGAGTACAGAGGTCTGAATTTGCTAATACACAGTAACAGAACTGTACGATGTTATTCCACATTTTGCTCGGATACCAATTTGAGCCTTAACATAATGATTGCAATCATAGTGTATTATTGGTTGCCTAAATTGATTGCACTAAAAATGATTGGTCTAAAAATGATTGCAAATGAAAATTCTCACAATCAAATCGATAATGGATTTCGAATCTTAAGTATGATTGCAATCGCTGATTACAAATTCATTTTGCGTTGTAATTATTAGTCATAAAAACGTGATGCAATCATTGATTGTTAAATAAAATTAAAAACTTTTTACACCCACGCCAATAACTTAATTTATTCGGTGCGCATAATTGACAATAAAATCGAAATTTTGGCAATTTATTCAAAACATTTTTTACCTCGAAATTGAAAGCTACTACAAAAGTGATGAGGAATGAAAGTTAGCTAAATAAATAAAACGAAATATGCAAATGACATTCTCAACCAAACTCGCCTCCAAACCCACTGCATTGTACGTTATATCTGCCAGTACTTACACAAACAACAAATATCTAATATTTCCTGCTACAAAATATTTCTTTATAACTTTTTACAACGCTGCAGGACATGCAAAGTTTTCATTTTTTGTCATGCGAAAAGAAAAAAGGCTCATAAAAAATGTAAATTCAAAGATAAGAACGAATGTGGGTTTATTTTTGTATAGCAAATATTGACAATAATATAATTTTTGCATTGCTGTAGGTGATGAAGGCAAATAAAAATGACACAAAATGAATTTCAAAAGTCTACAAAGCAACCGGTAGATGGAAATAAAATTTGAATGTGAAAGGGAAATGCGCATACAAACATACATACAAGAGACAAATTTGCTAACGTGGAACAGGAAAAACCGTTCACCAAAAAAAAAAAAAGTGAAAAAGAATTAAATTTAGATATTCTAAAAAATAAAGACCGAATAAGCAAATCGAGAGTACAATGATACAACAACGATATGGAAATTATGCTGCATAAATTAAGGAAAAGATTTGGTTATTTGCGCTATGAAGTGGCGCACGATTGACGTCTGAAAAAATTTTATGGTGGCAACTTCTTCTTAAAAGATTTGTTTTGAAAAGTTATGACGTCTTTCCATTGAAAAGGCGGTTTCATGAGCGGTTCCAAGAAAGAAAAAATAATCTTTGTTCTTTGTAATTTTTCTCCAATTATCAATTTTTCCCAAAAACTGACAATATTAATTCGTTTAGAATTATTGTTAACTGGTCTCGAGCTTGCTCATAACTTACAAATTTGTAAACAAAATAGACCGCAAAATCCAACAACATAATCTGTTTACTTTGATTTGATAAAAAATTGTAAAGTAAATAAAAATATTTTCGTGGATATAGCTCTTGCGGATAGAATGGTGTAGTGGGAAACATTTTTATCAGATGCCAAAGAAATCGCATGAAAAAATTATGCTACAGGAACCGAAACCCGATTCTTGACCGATTAAAATCGATTCATTTTCGAAACCGAAATGTTATGTTTTTTTTTTTATTTTGACCTTTGCAAAAGACGGACCGGTTCCAAACGAAAAACCCGAAAAACCCCCCGTGTATTCGCCGCTGATCAAGCCTTAATTTATATCATGCGGACTAAGAAACTCGAATACATTATTAAAGGCTCAATTTTTTTCAATGGCTTCAGCTCTTGCCTAGTCAAACTCAAAAGTCCAAATCAAAGTTGATTTTTTCGGAAAGCTTTCTCCACTCATAACATTTACGACAATTGATACAAAAAAAAAAGCAGACATAAATATTGCTTTGTGCATTAAATTTATTTTATCTTTTCATATTTATTTGTCGCATTTAAACAATGACACTAATTCAGCATTAACTCAAGTTGAAAAATAAGGGCATTACAAATATTAGTGACGACGGAAGGACGTCAAAAAAAAACAAAAAAAACGAGAGCACAAAGAAGTGGGCATAGCACGGGGTAATAACATACATATGCAAGTGAATAACGGTATGTAGTAAAAGCCACAAAAGTGGGACAGAGAATACAATGCACTGGAATCGTAATGCATGCCAAACAACTTACAAAAGTCCTTGACGGGCCAAAACAAATGGCATTCACATATATTTAAGTTAAACTGCACATACAAAACAAACATACATATGTATAAACGAAGAAAAAAACAACAGCGAGCCGAAGCATAGCAAAAGGATAATTTCGTTTTCGTTTGAGGAAAGGATATTTGACGTTGTATGCGCTGCAAATACAGTGAGTTTCATATTTATATGACCAACATGAAATTGAAGTGTTTTTTGAAATTTATGTTTAATTTTGAATTTAATTTCTAATTTTAGAAATACCAAACAATTAGGAGAAATGAAAAAGAAGCGTTTATATGTTTTAAATCGAAAAACCAACAGCCAATCAAATTTTAGTTCAAAAAGCTTAAAAATCGCTGATAGATAAACTCTCAAAAATAAAATCAAATTAGATTTCTATACGGAAAATTGTGGAACTAATAAACCTTAGGTCAGTTTGTGCTATAACTATAAAACGCACTATATAAGTATGTAGGTTTGCATTTGGTGTTTATCGTCAAAAGAAGGTCGCGTGCAAAAAACTTGAAGTCATTAAAAACGCATTGCAGTGTTGAAATGCTAGTGGGGGGCTGCTAACTTTAATACATATGTATGTATATCTACATATGTACAAGTATACACATACATAATGACGCGTTGAAAAGTGCTAAATTCGCAATAAAGAGTTCAATGAAAGGACTTTTATTTTTATTACATTTCCGCCCCCCCCCCCCCCCCCTCACAACAGGAATATTATATGGCTATTTAACGTGCTCTCGTTTTACAAATTGCTAGAATGTTGCAAAATAATCCATTTTTATGATGTGTTTCAACTGGCATTCCAGCATATTATCTTGGCCAAGCTATACAATTCGATCACATGAAAGTGAATGCTTCAACACATTTTAATATTTGATAAGTTGTAACATTGTTGAAGTGCAAGAGAAAGCATGTCTTTGGAGCATAATTTCAAAAGGATTTAAACTTTAAAGATTTTGTAAAAGAAAACAAGTTCAAATCTTAATTTGAAGTTAAAAAAAAAAAAAAATTCATTTATTAAATAATTGAGTGTATTGAAGAATAATGTAAGCGTGGCAAAGTGAAGTTCAAGACTTCTAGACAGCCGATTAAATTATGCAGGTCCTCTTGCAAGACCGCCAAAGTTATTTTAATTGGATCGCAGAGCTTAAATACGAATAAAATGTTTCGGGTCCATTTCGAACTCGAGAGAACCACCTATTGCAAAATAATTCTTGGTCGAATCACTGAAAAGCTTCAGGTTAAGTTCAGCGCTAAGATGAAACCTTGAAACGTCAATGATAAGAGAAAAATGCCAGCAACCGCCTATAGGGAGAACTCAGCGCCAGTTTAGAGATAGACCAAGAAGTGAAGAAGGCGGTTTCACGTTCTTGGTCCATCATTCTAAGAACATTCTTACCCCCTACTTCAAAGTAAACCAGTGGTTAACCAATTATCAACAGGTGTGTTCTACAAAAGTCAATTTAGCATGACTTAGCCATCTCTGGAAATTACCAGGTAATAGAACTTCAACACATCCACTTCGTTAGCACTACTGTCCTACATCCTAATATATTATATGTGACGGTTGATGGTACACTCACCTTCTTGCAGCACTCAACCTTGGCTGTCAACAGAGCTCAAAGCAGTAACACAAGATATCTCCTTTTGGAGACGACGAAAGCTGCGTGCCTATCAAAACCAGGGACGGGGACTATTATTCCTTTTAAAATAAAAGTCCAAAGAAAAAAGTTATTTCCGGACTTTTATTCTGATCCGGACAAAAATAATCGAACAACTCGGACTTTTATTTTTTCTTGCAAACAATAAAAGTTATCTTTGTCCTTATATTTTTTAAGGACAGAATAAAAGTTCGAACCAAAATCTACTAAACCGTCAATCCTCTTTCATATGAAAGGAAATTCGAGAAAAAAAAGTCCGGCGTTTTAAGTTACTTTCGGACTTTTTTCAAAAAAGCCAGGAAAATTAATTGTGGCCAGCATATTGATCCTAGAAGTCCTAGAATGACAGAAAATTTCATCATTTTCTTCAGGGAACTTTTATGAGATCGAAAAAAAAAATTACTTTTATTACCCGTCCATGATCTAAACACTAACTATCTCAGGAATTGCTATTGGCAGTCACCTTATGATTCCTAAATACCATCTATATTACCAGAAAAAATGCTCAATTCTAGATACGTTTTGATTCGGAACTTTTAAACAGAAAAGTAACAATATCCACAAAAAATCGGATCCACCTACACACACACACACATACATCACATGAAGAACTAAATCTTTCAAGATATAGTCAAATCAGCCCAGACCAACTTCGAACTTGATAGTGAATAGCTTTAAAATCTCAGAGCTGTTGGGGAAAGCTTTTGAATTCAATCCCTGGGGGCCTGGCAACACTTTCCCAAATGAAATTTTTACGATAAAATAATAATTAAAATAATGCCAATTTTCACATTCACCTCATTCTCATCGCCATTAAGTGCGCCTATCGTCACATAAATTACCTGGCTTGTAGGCCACAGCAGCTATGAAAAGAATTCGCAAAAAATTTTGCTTGCAGAAAAAATTATAAACGTGGTCACGCAGTGAATAGAAAAGTGAAAGAAAGTTACGAAATAAATCACATGTGCTAGTTGTGCAGAAGTAAAAGTGAGAGCATTTTCACGAGAGAGCGAAAGAGCACAACGAAATTGCGACAATGCGAAAAAGATAAAAAACACGAGCTTGGAATATGCACATTTTCCAGTGGCATGCTCGCGCATATCGATCGAAAAACTGGCAGATGCGCAGCACAAAATCAGAAATAAAAAGAGGAGGAGAATGAGTAACAAGAAGCCAAACTGCAAGGAGCACATAGAAGAGAGCGCCTAGAGAGGCGTAGCGTGAAATTTGCTTGATGAAAAAACAAAAAAAAAAACATTTGAAGGGGAAAGCATTTTAGCAATTTTGGAATAGCAAATGAGGTTAAGAATTTATTTTTATTTTTTCAAGTGTTTAGCAAATATTTAGCAAGTCACAATGCCATTAATGGTAGGCATGTCAACTAAACAAATAAGCCAACGTGTCTAAAAGGTCATATAAAATCTAAATTTACCGTCCTTTCACGACCTATACAAAACAACAAAGCGCCGTCACGTAGTACACCTCACATGCAAAAGCACTTAAAACGCGCTATTGGCGCTACTCAACGTCAAGTGGCAGTGACGGAGTAGACACTTCAACTGCGTGGTATCCATTTCAATGCAAAAGCGAGAG
Source organism: Sphenella marginata (assembly GCA_951509765.1). Lineage (NCBI taxonomy): Eukaryota > Metazoa > Arthropoda > Insecta > Diptera > Tephritidae > Sphenella > Sphenella marginata. Next base: position 3,394,652 of record OX608079.1, on the reverse strand, counting down.
CAGAATAAGCAAATTAAAAGCTGTAACCATGGCAAAGAAAATGTGATAGCGTTGAAAAAGGAAGATATTGAGTTGTAAAAGCGAAACGATGCTGCGAAGCAACAGAAAAAGCAACAACGTAAATAGTAGAGCGCATCGTATTTTTGGCTTATTGGAGTGTCCGATTGTTGCAATCACGAAGCATACATACACACATACATGCATACATACATAAAATGCTGAAAAGTAAACGCGTAAATATGTATGTATGTATGTATGTGACATAGAAATGAAAACAACAATGCTCGAATGCGTATACGTAACGAAAACTACATACATATGTACATACGAAAGTGCTAACGCAGCTCGGTTGCATGTAGACACATCGGCTAAAGCTATGACTCAACAATATTACTTACTTATTGTACAATATATTTGCGGTCACAAGCGATAATCACTCAATTCAAGTTAGGTAGAATGTGACTTGCCAATGTACAGCTGCCGTGATGGCACAGAAACAGTGTAACTCATGGTTACATCCCGGAAAATAAAGCAAGCGAGCGAGTCTAAGTTCGGGTGGAATTGAACAATTGAAATACAAAGCTGTAATTTTGAATTGCTCAAACTGTCAAGTTCAAATTTGATTTTCAAAGGAAATTTTAAATTTTAAGATCATATTTTGTTATTTTATTCGTATGTCGCTAAGTGCTCACGATAAAAAAATTAGACATTTTTTCATTTATATGGTCAGAAAATTGCTCGAAAGTAATAAACAAAACGACTCAGATTTAAAAAAATTTTTTTTCAGCAAAGCATTTTTACTTTTAGATCAAATTAATCAAAGCAATTTTAATTAAAAAAAAAATTTTAAACGATCATTTAAATTTCTTCACATTCAAATTAATTTTGTTACTCATACGACACGCACGCCCGTCAGCAAGTGCCAAATCATTTCATTGCGCCTACGCCATATGCAACAACAAACTCATTTTATTTTATCACGCCGACAACCAAAATCGCGCTTTTAGCTAAGGCTGAAGTGTGAAACAAATGACTATTACGAAATGGCACAGCAGCAAATTATTTACACGTTTTTTTTGATTTTATGGTAAAAAACAAGAATAAATCAAGCTTGATTCGAATAAAGTACAAACTCAGCAAGGTCATTTGCTCACGCTAAGGTGTCATAAAATAAAGAAAACATGACGGATACGTAGGTAATATGTAAGTAAGATGTATGAATGTATGTATGTACATACATATGTATGTACATTTAGAAAGCAAGCAAAGCAAAAAAACTAAAAATAGTAGTAGGTTGAAGACCATGAAAATGAAATTTTATATTACAAGCAGACATCAAAGCGAAAGTAGAGAACCAAATAAAAATTGTAAATAAAAACGTAAAATGGCAAAGCAGCGAACACAAAATGAAATCCCATAAAATGTGAAATGAATTGCACTTTTAAGTTCGTGCATTGGATAAGTATTTCAAGGTACCAGGAGGTTGCCACTCAGACCAAGAGGGAAGGCAGCCTGCATGTGCTCGTATGTTGTATGCAGGTAATAGCTAGAGTAGCAATTGAAAACTGGGACTTACTGGCGGCAGCTCGATTTCACTGCCACAATTGCTTTGCATTATACAGTTAATTATGTAGAAAGGTACGCCCATATGGATACAATACAAGTAAGACGAGGTTTGAAAGTTTTTTACTATTGCTATTCCGGGATCTCACATGGCAATATCTTAGTAACGAGATTTAACTTGCAAAAGCGGATACGTTTTGTGAGCGGAGTTCTTCCACAATCAAATTTAAAAATAAAGGGACGATTTTCTTTGCTTTGTCTTTCTTTATCATGATCCTTTGAAAATCGTTTTGAGACTTAAACGCCAGACGGTTTTCGAAACTTTTCGTGGATTATTTCCGCAGTGTTTTTGGAATCAAATTAGGTAATTTTCAGTATTATTTTATTCGGTACCATTACGAGATATTTTTTAGCACCATTTCGAGCGATTTTCGAGACTATCTGGAAACAAATTAATCCCGAAAAAGTCTTATAAACAATCGAGAAATGATACCCAAAAGGGTTCCAAAAAAGCACTTCAAAATTATCGAAAACAAACCCGAATGTGGCTAATATTCCCGAAATTCAAAGAAAAAAACACTGCCAAATCGATCCGGAAAGTCTCAAAAATTTTCGTAAATGGTCCCGATGCGTACCGAAATAAACCATAAAAAGACCCGAATGATTCGATTCCACTCCAGCTCTGCTACAATTAGCTATTGCGTAAATTTATTTCCGTTGCACCAATAAAAAATGTGCAACCACTCCCAAAAAAAAAACAAAAATTAAAAACTAAAATTCCCAAGAGCCTGTAGGCCGATTTTTTAAATTTAATTTTGAAAGTGATATAGGTATATGAAGAACGCGATGTACATAAATTTAATTTTTGTCTACGATGGGGTAGCTGTCCTCCTTGTCAACCCCCATTATGCACCATATAGGAAAAAATAAAACAAACACCCAGAATGTCAGAATGTCAGCACGTTGCATGCAAAGCGTGAAGCAAAGAAATTAAAAATAATGAAAGTGAAATGTGAGAAATGAGAAGAAAATGTAAAAAAAGCGAATACTTTGCACGAGCGGGTAAGGTCAGTGAGGTGTCAAATATACAAAGTCACGTCATACATACGAACACTGTTGTCATGAAGACAGTATCAAATGCCGCTAGCTAAACAAATTTAATCATTTCCTTTAGAATGAAAAACGAAATAAAATGTAAAAGCCTTGCTGCATAAGCTTAAATGACTTCAGCGGCTTCAACAAGAAAAAATGCTGTTCTCTTGTTTTTTACTGTTATGACTTTAGCTTCTTGTATTAACTAGTTGTGCTAAATTACAATTAAAGTTGGGTAATCCATTGATTGGATAGCCATTTAAATCTTAAAGTATTATTAATTAATTGTTTTCAGAAATCTGAATTTACCAATTTATTAGATTTGGAAACCCAATTAAAATTTGTTTAAGGAACGGAAAAAAATTTAATCACTTTTATTTTGATTGATTTTTATTATTTGTTTCAGGCATTTTCAGATTGGCCCACAGAAGCCCTAAATTAAAAAATGTGTCTTGGTGTGGAAGCAGGTTACTCATACGACAAGGCGAATGTGCGATATGTGGGCGCTAGGATATAATTCTATGCACTATAACCTAAATATTTAATTAAGTTTCAGGATAATCACATTGCATCAAAATTTCTTTCAATAAGTTTCGGAAAACGAAATTTGGGGAAAGACAGCACATCTACTTTAGCAAAGTGTTTTGGAACAGGTGTCGGCTTTCGAAACCTCGAATGTATTCTGCTTAGAGATGGTAAATCGTGCCAAATTTGTTTTAGTAGATAACTTGATCTATTTTACATCAGAGGTCTATAGGCTACCCATGAGCTCCTTCAAGCAGTTGTCACATGAAACCAAATTTAATATTTAAAATGTCGCTTGAATGACCTAAATTGCAAAACAAACCACTCAGGCTAGAGCGCAGTATATGTAGAACATGTACGGAATTTATGTGCATATACATATCTCTGCGCGTATGTATATAAACAGTTAAATGCGCCTTTAATTATGCAATAAGAAACAAGTTGTTTTCAATATATTGGTAGTATAGGAAATGAAATGAATTTGAATACTTGAAATTCGATTACTAAGCAATCAACTGTTCAAACTTATGGCGCTTTATGGTGTATTCAGGAATTCAAACATCAAAGAAGTAATTCCACAGGTTAACCTAATTTCGTATATATTATTCAGTATTTGAATTACTTAATCAAATAATTCTAGAATTTCCCCTTGTGAGCAATAAGTCATTAGTTTTCCCAATTAGAAAGAAAATTAAGTATCAGCTATCCGTTTACACCCCTTCCTAATTAAATCCATTCAATGAATCAGCAATGACCTATTAAAGCAGCTTCATATACATATAATCATAAAAATCGGATCAAACTATGTACATATGTAACTGAACACATACATACATACAAATATACATAAATTTATAGTATGTGTATATATGTACATGGTACGCTTCCAGTACTCGATTATGTTTCGTACTCACCTTTTAGCAGCATCGTCACCTTCAAGCAATTGCTCCTCACTGACGCCTGCCGCATTGCCTGTTTGCTCTATGCCTGCAGCTGTTGCTGGTGCTGCTGTAATGCCAGCAGCAGCTGCTGCTGGAGCGGCGGTAGCATCCTGGGTGGGTGCAGGCACATCTTCGTCATTTTGGCCCTTGACGGCGCCCACCAACGAAGTGAATTGATTTGTTATACCAGAGAACATGTTTGTCTTAACGTTGTTTAGTTCTTCAGTCTACTAAAGATTCCTGTTGCTGTTGAGTGTCGTACTCAACGTTGTTGCACTTCCTGTTGTTTTTGTTGTTTTTTTTTAACACAGCACTCAATGAGTATGTTGTATATGTGGTGGGATTGTATAGATAAGTTTTCCAAGTCAGATATTTAAATTTTTTTGTAGATCCTACAGACTCGTCGACGACGTTTCGCTTACGGTTTTAACTCGGTAGCAGTAGTACGACTCCGTGGAAGCGCGAAGAGGTGAGCGCAAAAGTATACCAAAAATAAAACGTGGTTTGAATTTTCTGCTTTTGTGGGTGGCGAACTTTAAACACACACGCGTTACAATGTTTATTGGAATGCACTTAGTAGATACCCTCGTTAGAAGAATAGGGGTCGTTATAATACGAGTAGAAGCGGTTCTCACGAATTTCTCACGATATGCGAATATATACTACGTTTGGATTTTACTTCTGCAACGTTGCTTTGGTTTTCAACTCCTTTGCAGATGCGACTTCTTTTCTTATAATTTTCTCTTTTCTTTTTTACAAGAACTTTTTCAATGTTAAACTATAATTTGCTTTAATTGGTTATGGTTTTAATTACAATATTTTCACTTTTTAGTATTTTTTGTGGCAGAATCCTGGTGCAAGGTGGAATGTACAATATGTGCTCACTTTTTTTATTCGTTTTTAAAAGGCCAATTACAAATCAATAAAATTGGAAGTATGAATTCTTGTACAGCAATTTTCTGTAATAGGAAAAATACTTTATTACTCTTTAAATGCACATGAAAATAAGTTATTTTTCAAACATTTTCTGTGTTAACTTCTTGGGTTGGTAAATTTTCACGTTTCAATCGATATTTTGCACAATATGTTCAAAATTGCGTACTATATAGTATATTTCAGTTTTTCATTGCAGCAATTTGCTTGTATTCCATTTGTCAGAGCTTTACTATACTGCTTAACTGACTCAACAATGTGTCTTAACAACGTTTTGCTTCCAACTTCGACGAAGGTCCTTTGAAAACTGGCACTGCAAAGGAATCACAATTGCTCTGCCACACTCGCGTTGCTGGTATCTAGTTAAGCTGTCATGGATATGAAATATGTGACTTTTGCAGAAAATTCAACTCACATTGGAATGTCTGCGCATCGATTTGATTCCACAAAAGACAACAACGTTGATAAAGGGGGCTACTTTGGCTTGTGTGCTGTGCCCACAGTGGGTGGCTGATAATGGATTTTTGTACATACGCTTTGTGCTGGAATTTCTACCTTGATTTTGACGTTTCACGTGTCACTCTATATGTTCAGTTGCACTGAAAATGCTCTATTGACGCTTTATGAGTATTAATTGAAATAAAAAGGTGGAATTTGTAAATGTTTACACAATTCGGAAAAATGTCTTTGTTTACTTCATTTAAGCGTTCCGGGGACGATCAAATTGTTTGGCAGAATTTTTGTGTTCGTGATGCCGAAGACGGTCCTCGTGTCACACGTACTTGTTGTCGGCTCTGTTTGATGAAAATCAAAAATTTTTGATTTTTCTGCGTTGACGCTCGTTTTGTTGAGCGTGCCGCGTTTGTTTGACAAACTGTAGTGTGTTAGTTTTGTGTTGATATTCAAAATGAACACTTGCGCGGACGAAAAAGAATTTATATGAAAATTTATTGAAGTTTATCAATGCTTACCAACTTTATGGAATGTAAAGCTGGAAGCATATTGTTCATCCATAATTTTTTTTTACACTTCTTTTTCTTCTTATTTAATAAAGCTGTAGTTGCAAGTAAAAAAAAAAACGTCATCCGATGATGACATATTTACGTCCGATCACTACAAACTCTCAACGCAAATGGCGTTTGACGGTTTCTGTTTGAACGTGTGCGGGCAAGCGACAAGCACACGACACGCATACACATAAACAGTTCTGCCAAACAATTTGATCGTCCCCGGGACGCTTTATTTTGGTATTAGGAATGTAAAATTACAGTCAGAAACCTTCCAAATATCAATTAATCGTTATCGATGCTGAAATAAGCTGTCATTTATTAGGGTAGGGCCAAGTTGTCTAATATAATTTAGATCTTGCAATCGCAAAAATACTCCACGAAGGTTCTGTATCGTTCACTTTTCGGTATTTGTTTCCTTTGGCACTCAACTACTAATAAATTAGCTAAAAATATGATAGGGGTATCAAAAGACGCGTTTTGACCTCAGGATCAAGGATCCGAAGTCGAAATTTAATTTTTTTGTTCCAGAGAAAAGTTATTAACAAAAAACCAAAAAATTACCCAGGTCAAATCCCGATTTAGGGGCCCGATCCATGTTTTTTATGTGCAGAACACCTTTCCGAGTAGGCGGCCTTCGGCCGCGCTTCAAAAAATAACCCTGGGCTACGCCATTCCAACTCCGAGTGTGTGCCATAGCCGTGGCTACCGCCACGGTGATGTCCTCTTTTCTCACAGTGTAATTTGTGATTACAACAACCACATGAAAATGACAGAAAATTCCGAACTTTGATTGCAAATATCTCTTCACTGGAACAAAAAAATGAAATTTCGACTTCGGATCATTGATACTGAGGTCAAAACGCGTCTTTTGACACCCCTATCATATTTTTAGCTAATTTATTAGTAGTTGAGTGCCAAAGGAAACAAATACCCAATTAAGTTGTCTTTTTATTCATCTAAGTTAGGATAATGTTTAATTAGTAAGGCATATTTGTACATTACATATATTACACCTGCAGATTTCGCTGGTATGCCAACAAGTATTTAGGGCGTAAGGAAGCAAGCATTTTAGCTTTATGTATAGGGAAAAATTATTACCTACATTGCACAGAGTAGACTAACATTGTAGGTGAGACTCCTGGCATCAAGATCTAATTTATTCTAAGTTATACTGTCAGTTTCAACAAGAGTTCAAAGAAAAGAACTAGATAAAACACCAAATTTTCAATCCAATAGCAATTAGGTGTCGCTTATCCAGTTTTTACTCTCGTCGACGATATATAGCGGCTGTTGATGTTCCACTCTTAATTTGTTTTAGTATAATCACATGTAATACTTTCTGCAGTAATGATTCAGAGTTTACCATTTTGCTCTTTTTTTGGTTTTTTTCACAAATTGGTTCATTGTTTACAAATCGCATTTTTCGGTCGCTTTTATTTTTCGACTTACGTTAAATTACTTTCTAAAAAAAAAATAAAACTATTTATAGACGCCTAATTAGTTTACTACACCTCCGCCAGCATATCACGTCGTACTTTGTTTGGATCGCGCCTCGTCCATTTGTTGCTTTAATTCCTGATCGATGCGCTCCTTAGCACGAAACACTTTCGATTGCAAGTAAAAAGAACCACCTTTCGCTTTGTCATTTATATTAAATAGGTGTTCATAATTTTTTATAATTCTTTCCAAATCCTTTAGGTCGTCTACATTTAGGATTTGTTTGGCCTCTTCTATGGTCAAACCTTCAGTAGTATAAAAGAAATATTTATTACGTTTCATTTATTTCTGTGAATAATTGTATTATTTACCAGATCGTGCATTAGCCTCTGCACGTTTTTCGCCTTGTGGCCCACCTCCACTTCGTCGCGCCGCCTCCTGTGAAGCAGCAATCTCTTGTTTGAGCGCTCTTGCAAAAGCACGTCCGATGGCTTGTCCGCCTAAAACAATTATTTGTGCTAAATACCTGGCCATGCTTTGAGTTGAAGCACGTTGCTAAATGTTTTCTTATTAATTTATTAGGTTTTTCTAATTACGATCAATTGCGAAACTATTTTATCCAAAACATTGCTAGACCGAAAATTGCATTTATTATTTGACATTACACAAGCGTTTCTAACCTCAAAATTAATTGATTGTTGTCAGATGTTTTGACACAGGGTGTGTGAATTTTTAATTTTTTTTTTTTTGAAGCGGCTCTAGAGTTTGACGAGTCCATGTCCAACTTGACTTGCGAACTGTCACTTAGCACTTAGAGAAATAGCAAGAGAGCACACTAGCCAGTTTCAAATAAGAGTAAAAGTTTCCCATATCGAATTGCTTTTTAAAAGTAATCGTGTGATTTTTTACATATAACTCAGTAAAAAGTACCAAAACGTATTTTCTTGGCATTAGGTTTCGATTTTCTGAGCTTATCTACAATCAGTATATAGTCAATGTCAAACCAAAAACCAATAAAGCATTTTGGGAGGAAAAAAATTTTTTTTTAGGTTAGCCTAATTTAAATTCAATTTATTTGACAGTAAGTTTTGCGGCTGCCATATGAATATTATACATCCAAAAATTCTTATCTCTATAGAATAGTTGGAGGATTTTATTCAAAATTTAAAAAAAAAGGTATGGCATCACACAGTCCTCTCACGGCGCTCACTAAACTTAGAACTTACATAGAAAATCAAAACTCAACAGAATTCTAAGTCAAGTCAATTAGGGTAATCGGGTACATGCAAACTTCATTAAACAGAACGCTAAGTAGCAGTTCCAAGTCAAGTCAAGTCTATGCTAAGTATGCATAATGGCTGCTTAACGTTTGCCACTATTCCAAAAATTCTTTGTGTTTGTAATGACTCTAAAAAAGCAATAGCGGAAAGCTATCAAGTTTTTAAATAATTTAGCGAAAAGGTTCATTACAAGCCGAACTTATTCAATAGAGTCCACCTTGCTGTAGTGGAAGCATTGTTTACCTCTACATATACTAAGAGTGGAAGAATGTACAAAGAAGACATATCAGATGCGGCAGCATCCTCATCATCCAATACAACGGAAATGTCAAATGAATTGGTAAATACAGACTCCGCATCGAGCTCAGCCAACATAAATGAAGAACGAGATGGTGAAAACATTGCAACAGCTACATCCTTATCTTCAACTTTAAGCCCAAAAGGAACCAATATTAAAAGGTTAGCCGATGCACAGTCCATCCCGACCTCAGCAAGTGAAGCAACCATTGATAGTATAAAAGATGAAGAGGGAGCCAACTCCGCGCCATCAACATCGTCTGCATCATCGACTACAACTTCTGCGTCCGAGTTTTTAGAAATTAGGTGTGAACTTTTAAATGAAGCACAGCCCTCCACAAGCTCAGCACAAGGGGCAACAGAAGAGCCCAGTAGTAGCACGCAAGAGATCGCAAACCTCGTATCTCCATTGCAGCCTTTTGTATCGACATCAGTCGGAGAAGCAAATGAAGATGCACAATACGCCTCGAGCACAGTACAAAGTGAACCAGAATATGATACAGATTCAGCGCCGTCAACTCCTTGTACTCCTATATCTACTTCGAATGCCGGTAGTGATAATACCGATGATAGTGATATTGATGACCCGCCAGATTCGTTAAGATATGATCGAAGGAACCATTGGTGCGTGTTTGGAGAAAAAAGTCGTTGCCGCTTTTGTAGAACACAAATGCCTGCTTCAAGATGTGAAAAATGTGATGTTAATCTGTGTTGTAACATCAAAAAGAATTGTTTTACAAGTTTCCATTTACTCCCAGAACTCTGAGAAATTGTAATCATTTGTTATATTATAGCATTTAATAATTAATTAAAAAAAAACGCTACTATTTGTATATATTTCTATGTAAAGTTGAAGTCTGCCATGAGTTAATCCCTACATCGATAGTTTCAACTTGATTGCAAGCGCTTTTGGTTTACTAATCAATTGATTACTTTAATAAAAACATTTTAATTTTTGTGTAAAACTAATTCCAACCACTAAATATGATGACCTTCAGTATATGAAGTCAAAAATCAGTTGTTTATAATTTTATCAGTCTGCCTGTATGAGTTAAAATTGGCTGCAAAGGATTGAATGAAAAGTCCAGCGGTATATTGCTAGTCTGCCTTAAAGTTTGGAATCTCTTTTATTTTTCACGATTGGAAGGTGCAACGGGTTCAAGCAAGTCGCCTCCACAGATGCGCTAGTGCTAGGATGTATTGCTGGCTAATTTACATTCTCCGCATAGGGCATGAAATATAAAAGTTCCCGCTCTTGGAAAAAGTTTATGTTGGGTATTATATTTTACTTAATTTGTTTATTTTTCATACATAAATACATTTTCAATTATATATTTTATAAACATTTTTTGTTTTTAATAATTTATATAAACAAAACAAATTCTCTTTTAATTAAACTAATTTTTCGCTTATTAAATTATTAATAAATTGATAAAAAATAGTTTATATACTACAAATAAGATATTTATAAGCTTATGCATGTATGTACGTATTTACAAGCTTCATTCTAACTATTCATTGATATGACACGCGATTGCGTATGTCGAGTATCGAACAAAGTGAACTCGTCTTATTTATGTATGATTGTTATTAACTTGATCATTTTTAAGGTTATCGGATCTGTCAGCGATTGCATCCGGAATGGGAAACTTGATAGAAATCAAGAATTTTAAAAAATTCGGTAGATACATACTTATTTCGTATTGTAATTAGATCGATTGAGTTTCCCGTTCTCGACAGAGCCGCTGATAGATTTGTGTAACTTCTATTTTATGAAAAAGTACTAAAATAATTTCATTTAAAGAATTTTCATTCAGCTCTGCTATAACAAGTGGTCGCCTAAGTGAAAGATAGCCCCATCTTGTTCTTCCCTTTAGCCGAAGAAACACCTTAACTACGCCTTTTAACAATTTTTTATATACAACATTTTTAATTCATAAAGCTGCTAATTAGTTTTAAGAAGTTTTTAGCAGAGAACTAAGATTACCTTACGTATTTCAAATTGAAAATCAAGAAATTAAAATTATTTACATTGAATGTGGAGTATTTCCAGTTTTTAGTACATAGGGTTTAGTGCTAGAGGTGAAAAACTGTAGATAACCGTTACAATCGATACAAAAAGATATTATTGATGAACGCAATCGATATATCGATACCATCGCTTTTGTCTGAAAAAGGTCATAATGCCATCCCGAATTAAAATTTTTATAATACAGTGATACACGGATTTTCAAAATATATATCGTTAATCACAGCATGTGTGGAAATTAACGATGCTAGCAATGGTAAGACAACACCGATATACATAATTTATCGAAATATCGATAGCATCCTTGATAGTTTTACACCTCCTCAACCTAGACTCTAGGTCCTAGAGCATCCATATAAGTATCTTACAACAATAAATAATTTTTGTTAATTGGATTATTTCGAGAACAGATTTAAGGTAATTGAAATCTTTCTTCGAGCCTCATACCATCTAATCTAATAAGGAGCAATAATTTACATTGTAAAACTATTAAAAATACCCTTCTTCACATATTTTACTCTGTTCTTCTGTTATCGAAGAAATTCATTCTTGAAGTAAAATTTCTCAAAATTTTCCAAAACTTCTCCCAGATTTGAGATTTGTCGATGATTTCGGATATCCAGTTTTTTTTTAAATCAGAGTTCTCAGTGGTATCTGGCCGCCGAGATGTGATTGCTTTTGGAGAGGAAGTTTTGAGAAGTTATTAATTGGAGCCAGGGTGTAGAAACCGAAGACTTTGTACACTCGTCTCAAGTAATTAATCATTGCTTTAGGAAGTTGGATCCGGAAAAGGTAACCCAACAGGTCGCCTCGATGTCGACGCCACTTTAGTTTGTTGTAGAGAGATGTCTTAGATAATCCCATCACACATCGAAGACGGTTGGACTAAAGATCAACCACTAAAACTAGCAAGAGGCGAAAGGAACGGTGGAACTCAGTTGGATATAATAGCTGCGGATAACACTGCGACCAAAGTTATATTATGACCTCTTAATTTTTCTAGCCCTGTTTATTGTCCCCCACTCAAAAGTGAGAGCTTGTACTTCACCTTTGTACATGTCTTCCCATTTAACAAAATCCCGGATTGGTATGTTCAATAACACAACGTTTACAATACTTCTTCACCGCTCTATAGCCCTCGATTGATATTTGACAATCCTGTATATTCAGCTGCTGTAGGCCACGACAGTAGTACGCAATGCATTGCACCCCACGATCTGTTATCATATCACAATTCCTCAAGCTCAACTTCTTCAGATTCGGACAACTTTCGGCGAGCGCACGCAAACCAGCATCACTCACATCACACTTGCCAATGTCGAGTGCACGTAGACGCGGACAGGAATGTGCCAAGACGGTTATAGAGTCGTCGCTCACAGCTTCACAGCCGCGCGCGTTCAAATAGCGCAACTTGTAGCAACGCCGAGCGATCACTTTGAGGCCCGCATCGGAGACACGATCGCATTTCGCTACAGAAAGATAGCGCAATACAGCGCCCAACTTAGCGAGTTCGTAAAGGCCGAAATCGGTGATGTTCATACAATCGGATATGCTGAGCTCTTTGAGAGCAATGCAAAAACTTGGCACAAATTTTAAGCCGGCATCTGTAAGCGGAAGAGGGGACGGGTTATTGTGCTGGAATTGTGGACGACGTGATCGTACTCACCTGTAATTTTGATACAGCGCCTGAGATAAAGATAAACCAATTGAGGACAATTTTTCACTACGATCTTAAGCCCCACATCATCTAGGGATAAACAATCCGTAAGATCTAAATATTGCAAGAGTAGACGACGCGGTTGTTCCAAGTTCGGATGCGTGCTTATGCTCACCACCTGGCTGCAGCCTGCAAGGAGATAGACAGATAAATAATTAGAAGACAGATCCCGCCACCGATGCGTGCACTTACCAGTCACATCAAGATGTTGTAGGTTGGTACACTTCGTCAGCACATCCATTAGGGCCTGATTCGAAACCTGCATGCATGTCTGCAGCTGTAAATGTGTCAGTTCTGGACAACGACGCGTTAACAATTGCAGCCCCTTATCCGATATGCGACAACCCTCGGAGAGCATCACGCGTTCCACTTCCGGACACGAGCCATTGCACGTTTGACCGCACAGCTGACGGAAAATCATTTTCAAGGTCTTGTCACCATTCAAATGTTCGCCCTTCAAAGAGATATGTTTCCACAGCACCGGACGCCAAGCCAGTTGATCAAAACGTCGACAAACACGCGCCAAAATGCAAAGCTCGCAACTATCGAACCAATTGAAAATCTTTAATACCACCTCATCGGGTAAACGATCAAAGAGTGGCCCGGAGCGAAAGGTCTTCTTATTCCATGGTGGCGGCGCTGTATTATCGTGTCGTGACGAACGCGTTACCGTGGTGAGGTTGGTTGTCGATGGTGGCGGATGGTGGACAATGCTATGTGTTGTTATTGTATTCGGATGATGACCCGTTGGCGATGGCGAAACAAGCGTGGCATAACCTTGATCTAGACTAGGTGAAAAGCGTCCAATATTACAAAGCCCATCGGAGAGACTTTTCACTTTGGTATGATGGAAGCGTTGATCCAGTGCTCCAGTGTTGTTGTTACCCGCGTGGGCGAAATTCTCCAAATGATTGGATGAACTGAAAACATCTGTTGGTGAGCCAGTACGATTAAGCAGGTAACGGTCGGAGCCACTCGTTTCGCTGGGGCTGGATGTGCGATGGCGTAAATAATCTGTAGATCGAACAAAAAAAAGAAAATTTAGAAACTAGACTAGACTGTTTTTAGACTTTTCATATACCTGCTGTACCGTTATTGTAATTGCATATACTCCGTAAGCCGTCTTCCAAAAAATAGCGCTCATTTTGAAAATGGCTCGCTTCGGAGCCTAGCGGCAGTGCACGCGTCGCATTGCCTAAATACAAGGCATCCATTTTCTTTTCCAAAAAGTATGGTGCATTACGCGTACTAGGATTCGTGTTGCCCATAGCACTTGGCGGCACAGTCGGCACACTACAGCGTCCACCCTGATGTCTTGTTATGCGTCCCGCTGCCACCGATGAGCTACTACCATGCGAGCTACTACGTGGGAGCTGAAACATCTCATTATAGGCATGGCTGCGTTGTGTAGCCGCCGTAAGCGCTGATGTTGTCGCAGCTGAGGACTCTGCATCCTGTTTAATATTAACCAAAGTGTCAAGCAGCCCATCGACGGTATCGCCTTGTTGCGAAGCGGATGGTGTATAGATAATATCGTCTGCATCTATGCTGAGGTCAGGTGATTTACGTGACATTTGATAAACTTGCGGATCGAGTGGACTCGAGCTGAGTGGATGATGATATGGCGGCTGATGGCGTCCTGTTAGTGAATCGATAACGGCGCTAGTATTGCGACCCAGCGATGCAAGCGGGCATTCAAGGCTGGTGGGCGCTGGTGCCCGTCTTACGGTTTGATGCGACATGTTGATAGCGTCGACAAGAAAGTTGTAGAAATGAAGAATGCAAAGCGTGGAGAACTGTAAAGAGAAAGAAAAATGACAGCTTAATAAGAGCTTGAGTACGAACAAAGAGATTGCAATACAAGTTAAGGATAGGTATAAGGAAAAGGATAGGGATAAGGTTAAGGTTAAGGTTAAGGTTAAGGTTAAGGTTAAGGTTAAGGTTAAGGTTAAGGTTAAGGTTAAGGTTAAGGTTAAGGTTAAGGTTAAGGTTAAGGTTAAGGTTAAGGTCAAGGTCAAGGTTAAGGTTAAGGTTAAGGTTAAGGTTAAGGTTTTTTTTTTTTTTTTTTTTTTTTTTTTTTTCCTTTGGTCCCTCCACGCTATCCACGTTTTGGGGAAGTATATTATCTCGTTTCGTTTGTTAACAATACATATATGGTCACCCTTAGTATATAAAATATTTCAATGTTGTATATTATGAATAGTATATGTAGTTATATAATATTAAGCTGAGATAATAAGGCCTGCGAATGGATACAGGCTTTAAAATAGCACATATATATATATATTTTTTTTTTTTTTTTTTTTTTCTTTTTTCTAAAGATATGTATAAGTTGAGAAGAAAGAAAAAAAAAAAAAAATAAAAAAAAATAAGAGATAAATAAATTCAGGAATAAAAGTAAAATAAAATAACGTAATAGTAACCTTCCTCTGGGTACATAACTTTACATGCCATTAAAATCTTTGATAGTGTTGATTATATGGTAGACAAAGTTTTTGTATGACTCTGATAAGGCTTTTTCGGCGCTAATTGCCATTAGGTTGAAAGGTGGTGCCTGGGATCCTTCGCACAGTGTAGTGTGACGATGCCTTGGTCTGGCATATCGGGGACAGTCCTGTAGCAGATGATTCAGTGTTTGGATTGTCTCATGATCGCAGGGGCAAGTGTCGCTTTCTATTATTTTGAAGCGTTTCAAGTATTCTTTATGATAACCATGCCCAGTGAGTACTTGGGTCATCTCGAAGGATATGCCGAAGGCTTTTGCATAGGTTTGCGCTTCTTTTGGCGATTTGAAGTGCATTTTTGTTGTGCTACCTGTAGTTGCTTCGTCGTATTCTCTTTGCCATAATGCTGTTGTTTCTAATTTAATTTGATGTTTGGCATAGCTCATTGGAAAATTTGAGTAGTTGATTTCGCCCGGTTCTGTTGCCGCTTGTTTGGCGTACCGATCGGCCAGCTCGTTGCCTTCTACTCCCACGTGAGCCTTGACCCAGAAGAATAGTACTGCGCTCGGTGAGTCGATAAAGACGCTCGTGTATAGAGGCTATGAGTGGCATGTCGTTGCTCCTATTTTTTATGGCTTCTAGACAGGACATACTATCGGAAAATATTTGTGCCCGTTTATCGGTTAAATACATTTCTACCCACTCTAGGGCCTTATCGATTGCAAGCGCTTCAGCTTGAAATATGCTGCAACTTTCGTGGAGTTTTAGCGTTTTATGTTCCCATTGGGCGGTTGGATAGCGGATAACATATGCTGCTCCACAGTCCCCAGTCTCATACTTGCTTCCATCTGTGTAGATTTGAGTCAGATTAGCATTGTTGATAGCATTTATTTGCTCCTGTGACTCCACAATTTCGTATACAATTGATCGCCGGACTGCTGGATGCAGTAGATGATGCTGTTTCAATCGTTTCTGGAGACTTGCCTCAGTGTCATGTATGTTTAATGTGCTAGTGGTTTTAACCTCATCTACCTTCATTATCTCTGCTATTTTAAGGTGTAGTGGGGTGAATCCAGCAAGCGCCAGTGCGGAAGTAGCCGAGACAGTATGAAAAGCTCTAATGGCTCGAATAGCGAATTGTCTTTGAAATTTTCTCAGCAGTTTGCGGATATAGTAAAGGTATGTTGCTTTACCCCATACGCCTGCAGCATAAGTAACTGCAGGTTCTATGACTTGTTGGTAGATGATGACGACATTTTCGGGGTGAACTCCCCATGTCGGCCGTACAAAATTGCATAGATTTTTAAAAATTCTTTGAACTTTCTCTACTATATATTTCGCATGTGCAGCAAATTTTAAATTTTCGTCTATTACGACACCGAGTAATTTCATTTCATTTATAAAATTGAGTGGACTACCATCCATTAGTATTCTAGCGGCTTTGGCAGACTTCGTAAAAGCCATGGCTTGCGTTTTCGCCGCTCCGAATACTAGCTTAGCGTTTTTCCCCCATTGGTGTATTATACTAAGAGCTGTATTAGTGTTTTTTTCGAGTTCGGCGACTGACTTCGCCCTGACTAAAAGCAGAACGTCATCAGCAAATGCTTGGATGAGACATCCACTGGGTAAAGGTATATCAAGCAGATCGTCTAGAATTATGTTCCAAAACGTTGGACCGCACACCGATCCTTGCACACAGCCCTTGGTCATTGTCTTTTTAACCGTGGCATCCCCGTAATCAAGTGAGACTATCCTTTCTTCGAGGTAACTGCATATGAGCTTGTATATATTTAATGGGACTTTGTATTTTTGAAGTTGTGCTAGTAACATGGGCCACCAGGCATTGTCAAAGGCAGCTTTAATATCTAGGGAAACGCATATTGTTTGCATCTTTCGTTGTTTGCAGTTTTCGATTTGCTTGATAGCATTTCGAAGCGCGTCTACTGTTGAAGTTTTCTCGCGAAATCCAAATTGGTTTTGCGAAAGTAGCTGAGACCTTCCTAAGTGAAAAGCAAGCCTGCTTGTAAATAGTTTTTCGAGGGTTTTCGCCAGGATTGGAAGAAGCCCAATGGGTCGATATGATGACAAACTATTCATGTCGGGTTTGCTGCCCTTTGGTAGAATCTTGACGTAAGCTTCTTTCCAGAGCTTTGGAAAATATCCAATTCGCAGGCAGGCATTGTACACCGAGGTCAACAAAGTGATATGAGGTGTAGCGAAGGCAATACATATGTCGGAGGTGAAGTGATCTATACCAGGGGCTCTGTTAGGTTTCATTGTGGTTAAAGCTTCCAAAACTTCTTCTTTGGAGAATTCTATATCATTTTGAGTGAGTGGACTACTTGCCGTTTGGTTACGCAGTAAAATTTGATGGTGGTTTTTATCCGCTTCATCGTCAGGATAAAAGTGCTGGAGTAAAGCTTGTGCGGTTTCGAGGCTCGTTTCAGTGTATACGTCGTCTTTACGGAGTGTTCTTGGGGGCCGATGGGACGGAGCATCTTTTATTAATCTGTTAGTAAGAGACCAGACATCTTCCTTTCCTTGCTTATTACAGAATTCCCGAAAGTTGTTTATTGATGCTTCCTTAAGAGCTTTAGCATATTCACTTTTTGCTAGCGCATGCTCTCTTGCAACGTCTTCTGTTGGCTTTTTTGCTTTCGACAATCTATTCAGTTTATGATGGAGCTTAATGCACTTTTCTTTCATTGACTGCAGATTACTGCTCCACCAGGGGTTATAAGTTTTTGTACCCTTGCGCCTCTTCATAGACGCCTGGCATGCTTCAGTTATAGCCTCATTAATATTCTTTACACATTCTTCCAGCTCATCGGGAGTAATAGTACCAAAGTTTATGTCTGAGATACCTCTGCTCATTATGCTCTGTTCTAGTACTTGGTTAAAAACACTCCAGTTTGCCGCTTTGCTTTTATAAAGGTAGGTAGATGGACTTCCGGAAGTACTTATAGGGGCATCATTTCGAATTTTAAATGTAATTGCACTATGGTCTGAATTTTGCATAGCGTCGATATTCACTCGCCAGTCTACTATGCGATGAATGAGGTTTTCCGACGCTAGCGTAATATCCACAATCGAGCTGGCCCTAGTTCCATGCCGTATTGCGTTGAATGTGGGTACTACGCCGTTGTTGCAAACTGACATGGAGTTTGAGGCCATTATGTTCGCAATGGTTGTCCCGTTTGTATTTTCTGATTTAGAACCCCAGAGAGAATGCCATCCATTAAGATCACCTGCCAATATTTGCATCGATGAAGCCGTTTTTGATAGAAAGAAGTTAATGGCATGAAAGGTATTGTATTTATCTGTTACTGGTTCTACGTAAGCGTTGGCTATATATAGATACCGCTGACCGATGCATACTTTAATTACGGCAAGGTTTGGAGTGGAGTATTGTGATATGCCGAGAACAGCGCCTACCGAGGTTTTGACAACTATACAGGACTTGATTTTACGATTTTCTGTTTCAAACTGATATACGAAGGCTGAGGTCAGTGGTTCTACTTTATTGGCGTTACCTATATACGGCTCAGATAATAAAGCTATGTCAATCGGTTTTTCAAAAAAGTATTTCATGAGCTCGTTATGTGCAGTTTTGCAGTGGTTTACATTGGCTTGTATAAATCTTAAGGGTTTAACAGCCATAGTTAGTGCGGGAGTGCATTCGTTGCTGCATGAGTTTTATTTGTGGGCATTTCTTGTCACTTGTGGCTGAGTGTTTTTCGTCCCAATTGCCTTTTGTTTTCGTATTTCTCTCTGAGCAGTTTAGACATTTTAGTTTTTCTTTCATATCTTTGTGTGGGCAGTTGGCATGCTCGTGTTGGGCATTTGCACAATGGGAGCAATATGCGCATGGGGAGTTACATTTATTTCGGGTGTGGCCAAACTTAAGACATCTAAAGCATTGGACAAAAGTACTAAAGTCTGACACGTTAACTCTCATATAATCTACGTTCAGTCGACCTAAGGTCACCATAATATTGCGAATCTTGGGTGTAACTTCGAGCACAGCATTGTACATTAATTCAGGGTTCCTTCTGTTTTTCTTTCCAAAGCGCATCCTAATGTGCTCATCTTCCTTGGCCTCTGCGCGTATATCAGAATTTTGCATTTTTATAATTTCTACTAACTCAGCCTGCTCAATGTCTTTGGGTATGCCTTTTAAAATGACAAAAGGGTTTCTGTTCCTTGCTTTTTCTGTGTTTAGAGAGGTAACTTCAGATAGCTTTTGCATAGTTAAATCGCGTTGCTCTGTAGTGGAATTCACTAACTTATAGCGATTCGATTCGGTTAAATTTTTCGAGATTTTCATTAGCGATTCGGTCGCTTGCACTATCGAATATGCGATTCACTAACTTATCTATAACGATGCGGGCAAAGGAATTCTCATCTCGCTATATAACATACTCTATGTTCTCAAATGCCATTTTTTAATGATAATAATATGGATATAGTATTATTATTCCAATTTTTAATAAAACATTCAAATTATGTGCATTTTATTTAACGACATAGAAAACAACTGCAATTTGGGTGTCGTTTAGTTTGCGAAACAGCTGATTGCGAATAAGCGAAAATCGAGAAAAAATAGTTAGTGAATACCAAATATCGTGATAAATATCGGTATGACAAAATGTCGATTGCGAATGTCGTAATCGAAGTTAGTGAATTCCACTACTGCACTGTCAAATTCAACGCGTACTTTATTGTTTGACACTGGGATGATCTTAGCTGGTGCAAAATTTGTATCTTTAAAAGAAATTCCTCCACGAAAAGCTTTAATTACATCCGAATGATTGGCATTCGTTTCAGATGCTGCGCTTATAACTAAGCTAGGTTTGGCTGCTGGCTCATCTGGGGTGTTATTTCCAGCAACGATGTTTGCATAGCTAACGTTAGGGGTTATCGGCTTAGCGCATTGGGTCAGGGAGTCTTTTATAAGGGCAATTTCTTCACGCAGTATTGATCTAATATCGCCGGTGGTGGTGATCGACTCACCGGTAGAAGTGACTGAGTTACTTAGAGTCTCAACAAGGGGAACAAGAGCAACCAACTTTACTATTTCGTTTGTGATAGCATTTTTAATTTCTCGCTTAATATTTCCGGAGTCTCGTAATTGCTTTCTTATTTCTCCTGCGATTGAGTTAATCTCATCTATTATTTTGCTCGGGGAACTCATCTTGATATCATTTGTCTCTGCCAATCAGCTGATTTACTTGCCTTTATCACGATTCGTAGAGATTTGACAACTACAACTACTTGACAGGTGTCAAGTTGACATATACCGGCCTTGGTTTTTGTCTTTGCTAGCTAGGTTTTTGTCTGTTGTAGCGGTGACAGCTGTCAGATATTTGACACCTGTCGAGTTGACATATACCTCCCTTGATGAGTGTCTTTGCTAAAGCTTAAAGCTTTCTTTTATTTCTATGGCAACTAATTGCGGATCACTTGTTGTTGTTGTATTATCACTGATTTGTTTATTAACAAAAGAGACTTACAATTTGCTGGTATTTAGCTACAATTCACAGATTTTTCGCTGTACTCCGTATTTCAGAGCCTGGGTTGTATGAATTTTTTCCCTTACGACTCTTTCCTTCCTTAAGTTGTTGGTCGAAATACTGAAATTCACAATTTTTTTACGCGCGCACTTGAAGATAGTACTTTACTCAACCAGTGTTGCCAGAGGTCTAAAAGGTTAAGGTTAAGGTTAAGGTTAAGGTTAAGGTTAAGGTTAAGGTTAAGGTTAAGGTTAAGGTTAAGGTTAAGGTTAAGGTTAAGGTTAAGGTTAAAGTTAGGTTTAAGGTTAAGGTTAAAGCTAAATTTAAGGTTAAGGCTAAGGTTAAAGTTAAAGCCAAATTTAAGGTTAAGGTTAAGGCTAAGGTTAAGGTCAAGGATGAGGATAATGATAAGGTTAAGGATAAGGCTAAATCATTGCTCAGTTTTACTATATAATACATAAATTTTAAAATTTTTAAAATATGTACATTGTGAATAAAAGAAAATTTTTCTACACTTAAAAAGTTTGTCATTTTTTATTTTAAATCAAAATTGTAAAATAAAGAAAAAACTAAAAAATGCGTTATCCTGTAAATCGCCGTCATCTCAAAACGTACCCAATAAGCAAAAGGCGATGTTTTTATGGCAGACTAAATTCTAAAGTATCGGCACAATCTTGTACATGGGCACGAAAGGCCTTTCAGGCAGAAGAATTAAAATCGACTGATCCGTCTTCTAGTGAACCTAATTGCGAAACGACACTAACCTCAGAAGGAACGATGAAATATTTCAAACAAGAGAATGAAAATGTATGCTATTATCAACGGTTAAGGGCAGGAACTGAGATTAACTCCAGTTCAGAACTCCTAGAACCTATGCGTCCAGACAATCCAAAACGAGCTGCATGCCAAACCAAGCCAGCTTTGAAACTTTGGGAACTTTTTCCACAGCTGCTACCGAAGCTAAGTAACACTCAATGTCAATTAAGTGCAAACGAAAAGGTCAAATCGTGCTCGGAAATGCGGGAACTCGGAACTGCTATTTCAGAAAATTATCTAAATGACGTTAATGAATTGTTTGAGCTAGGGAAGATCTACGATTTAATGCGCGCTGAGCAAAAAGAATTGGCGAAAGAGATCGAAAGGCGTTCAAATGACTTAACTGAAGTAATATTTAGACATAAGAAAACTTTGGAACAAATTGCAATGTTAGAAAATTTAATGGGAACGCTGAGAGCGAATACATTGAAACCTATAAAACCTTCAACCGAACAATCAGAACAAAAGGAGGAACAGTGCTCTGAAGCACAAATCGATAAAACAACGCCAGTTAGTACAACGAATGATAGTGTTGAGGAGAAGCGAATCACTGGTGGATTTAATAGAACTTCAGAAGCCTTTTTACAATTCACAACAACGTATGCGGCTGTGCGAAAATATGCCTATCTTTGGATGATAAATGCAGGCGTTAGAAAAAGGTCAATAATGGATTTGAAAATGCCAACACATATCAATTCTCAAAGTGCCAAAACAGCAAAACTGCTAAACAAAATGCGTTCCACTACAAGCCTGATACTAGAGGACACCAAACCGTTCAAACAACCCTCTAGTCTGATTTCCGATGCCTTAAGCAACAAAACATACGATATTGGTCCAGTAAAATCAAGAAGTGAAGAAGACCAAACGAAAAATAGTAAAAGAGAAAGTGGAAAGAAAGCAAAAGCGCATGACAAAGGAACCAAAAAAAGCAAGAAACAAAAAAAAAGGAAAAGCACACAGCAAAGTGAAGCAACAGAGGGTAACGCCAAGAAAAAACAAAAAGGGCGTAAAGGAAGTAAACCAAAAAACACGGAGAAAGTCACCACAGATGAGGATACGAATGGAGGTGTTAAGAGTTATGAAAATTTCTCAAAAATTAGTCTAAAAACAGGCCAAGAAGAAATGCTTGCTGCAAAGCCTAGTATGAGGAGTATAAGAAGCACCATTTCTAGAGGCAGTCGAAAAAAGCGTAATACGGGACCATTTGGAAAACTCAAAGGTAAAGACAATACAAAAAGTGACATATCTTTACTCGAAGAATATTGGGGTGTGTCGTTACGGCAAAGTATTGCGCCAGATCAAGACCACGTCACGAATTTGTTAAATATCAATAGCCTTTTAAATAATTTAATTGTGGAGGAAAAACAGAAGCCACACTATCATCGTACAAAATCAATGATTAGTAAGAAGTCTGTGAAACAAAAACAAAAACCAGAAGAAATCAGTGATTTACTAAAACTTTTTGTACTACTACAAGAATGTGAGGCGTGCGAGAAGAAACAAAAGGATGCAAAATATCAGGCACTCAAACGTGCCGAAGAACAACACAAAACACACTGTGACCTAATGAGAAAAGCAGCAGGACTACCCGATTGTTTGCCAGATGAATTTAATTCCACCAATGCATATTACTGCTAATGACGGTTTCGAGTTAAAAAAAAAAGAAAAAAAAAAAAGGAACCGGAACCGGAACACAAAATGAGCCATAGACAACACATTTCTTTAAAGCACATTTCGATATTTCCGAATCAAATTTTTTTGAGTTTATATACAACAACACAGGAAACAAATTAAGTCAGGCACTACTTCTAAATATCCATTTGAGCTCTTTACCGTTAAATATTTGACAGTTACACGCATGCCTGTCAAATAAGCTACAGCAAAGTGTTAAATGGATATTAAGAAGTTGTTCCTTTAGTTTTTGCATTTACGAATCGTTTAAAAATTTGATTGCCCTAAATAAATATTATATACTCATACAGGGATAATTTCTGCATTGATTTCAAACAAGAATTTCAAAATCAACTGATGCGTTCGGCGAGCAAACAGTTTTTTAAAATTTCATAAAAATGATTTTCAATCTGTTTTGCTAACTTAAGGGAGACCATTTTTTACGTAGTTCGATTTCAGTTTGAAAAGGACTGGCAGCATTCGTATTTTCTGACATCAAAAATTAATGAAAACACGTGACTAAACGAAAAATTGCCCAAGCAAATGAAAGAAATAAAAAGATATATATTTGTGTGACAAGAAGGTAGTATTTCAGTAAGAATTATATTGGGTGTTTTAATAGTGAAATGCCTAAAAATAAAATAAAATGTGAGTTGATTTCAGTTGGAAAGTATTGATGGAATTCAAGTCAGAAACCAATATTTTTTCAAGTGGAGAAATAAGAATATTTTCATATCAAAAATACTTCATTTTCTTGGATCTCAAGTTGTACCCGAATTGCCAGCTAAAAGAAGCAGGGAAAGTGCGTCATACATTCAATGCTGCAATTTTAATGATTTGAAAGCACATAAGGGAAGCCGTGAGTTTACTTCATTTATTCAACTTGAGCACTTTTGCCAATGAAGGCTCCATTTACTGTGAATGCATATGAGAGTAATAAAAAGAAAAAGCGTGGAATAATAATCTGAACACGAAGTAAGAGGCTAGGTAAAAGTGTAACAAAAACGCAACAAGCAAATCATAGCAGTAAAGTAACAACAAGTGGCAGTCTAAAGCATTGGCGCACATTAGACCATTCAGGGAAAACTTTTTTTTTACTCAAAACAGGTTAAAAAATTTGGTTAGTGTAGAAAAATGGGCCAGTGAATATAAGCTTTGTTCGGCGACACTAAAAACTTGCAGGGGACAGCTGATCGTGAAGTACAAAAATACAGCAGACACGTCTTACTTCCTTTCCCAACGAAATGTCAAAATGCGCTCATTCCCTGCAAGTAAATCAGCATACATTTTCAAAGAAATAAGATAATTTTTTCCCCCTAACGGTCTACTGTTTGTGTTAGGCATGGGAGTGTGTGTGCATTTACTGAGTGAGGAATGTTGAAATTGTTTTGATTATCGTTCGTTAAAAACAAAAACAATGATGAAGAGAAATTGAGAGTATCTCTGAAAACACAAATAAATAATCAAGCAAGTTGACGTATGAGCACAAAAATTCGATTTAAAATAAATAGAAAATATCTCGAGAATGAATGAGCCCTCTTAGTAAAGGTAAGCAGATACTTCTTCAGTTTTTTTTTTTTGTTTTCATTTTAATCTATTTTTTATTGCTGTGTCAAATTAGAAATTGCGGCAGCACACATTTTTTGAGTGCGGAATTAGGTTACATTCACACTAAAATGGAAGATTGAGTTTTTGGAACACACACGCACAGAGATAGATATGAATGCGTGTGCATGCATAGTCTCTAAACCACGCTGATGTTTTAGGGATGCTAAAAAAGTCAGATTATGGGGAGCCAAATCGGATTTTTTTTTTATTTTATTTATTATATTTTAAATAGGTAGATCATGATTCAGGTGCTGCCACTGCGGGTAATTAATTAATTAATAAAAGGTTGCCACATATTTGAATTTTATTCTAAATTAAGTCAGGTATGACAATATGGGTATCAAAATAAATGTGAAAAATATTTTCAGGTAGAGTTACGACCTGACGTTGCCACTTAATATTATATTTATTTTTTGCATCAAAACAAAATTTTGTTAAAAATTTTAAATAGTAAAATTTTCTAGAAAATTAATGTGTGGTTGGTTTAAATTTTAGACCAAGAATATCTTCCTCAATAAAAAAATTAAAAGCGCTTTACTCCGTATTGCAACAAACAATTTTCTAGGGCGTTGCCACGTAATTATGTTCTTGCAAATCCACTTTTAACTCGCAAAGTACGAGTACTTTATCCACTTGGATGTACTACTGATGAGCATCTTAAACCTTTAGTATTACTCCAAGTCAAAACATTTGGACCCGACTTTCGGGATCGTATTCGAAGCTCCGTTACATCCCTAACAGGTGCACACATGCAGGTATTTGCTTTATGAATTCCAGCGTTTATTTTCAACTTTTCTTTTTCTAAAATAATATATCATCAACAAATTCCAAGAGCTGATTATGCGAGAAAATATTGACTTCACATGTTGCTTCATTGTCTAATCACATACATAGATACATACATACGTACATATACAGTTTTTGTTGTATACATATTTATATTTATGTAAATTATAATGAATGGCTTAGATTTATGAAGCTGAACAAGTGTGGGAGTGCTTAGACAATCGTCCATAATAAATATGCTTCAATACATTGAATGCAATATAAAACAACAATAACAAATGATTACAACAAAGCTGAAGTTATTGGTTGTTGGCTTAAAACTGTAAAGAGTAATGACAGTGATTAAAACGGTATTTGAATGTCAAGAAATCACATTGGCGTAAAGCGAAAAATAGGCCATGAAATAGGAGACGCGCGCTCAGCAAAGAAGCCAAACTAGTAAAGTAAGAATGTTTTAAGTACATTTTGCAGGTATAGCTGATCAAGTGGATGAGACATATGATCGTTTTACTCCTCATAACATCGATGTCGTGATTGACGGGGGTGAAGGAACGAGATTTCGGTTGACTTCGTAGGGCCTAGAAAAATGGTCATTTGTAGTACCGAGTGCCAGCATAAAAATATCCATCAAACTACGATGGAAGTGAAATAATTATGCCGTGAGCGATGTAGCTCCAGCTCTTGGCCTGGCATAAAAGCTGACTTAAATCGGCGACCTGTAGGTTTATTCTTTACCAAACACATCGTTCATCCATGAAGAACTTTCTTTCTCAATGAAATATCAAAATGATCCCAATGATATGGTGAAATATCCCTGCAAGTGTTTTATATAGCCGAACACTATTCAGCAAAGGTTTTATATAATTTTTAAAAATTTGATACTCACCGAACAGAGCTTGAAACTTGGAACTTCTGACGGAGAGGGAACCAAATTTTCTAAAATTGTTGTGCTCTCAGTAATCAGAGAACCCAGTACGGTAGTGTTTTCCTGTAGCTTTCAACTATTTCTGGATCAGCTGCTCAATGCAAATGCAAAAACAAATTGTAAGTTTTTGTTGACATATGGAAGAATATTTTGCAACGCGACTTAATAACATTTTGTAGAATTCGGTCTATTGTAGTTTATTGAAGTCGTAGTAAAGACTAGAAAACAAATCTTTTACAGAAAATTTCAAATATAAAACCGGATCTTTTCTAAAGAACAATGAACTATCATTCAAACAAGCAGTTGAGTGCTGTCATCAGCAAGAAGTAGTTAGTTTTTCATGAGAAGAATAAAACTAAAATAAAGCTCTTGCATCAATTACAAAAAGCGATAGTCACCAATGGCAAAAAAAAAATATAAAAGCAGTGAATTGCAGGAAAAATTGTGTCAATCCATCAAATCAATCGAATGACCACCGACCACCTCCAATACTCGGTAAGCGGTTAGTCATTTCTAAGAGCGGCCGTAATAAGGAAAAAGAGTATTCTCTCGAGGATTGTTACAGCTTTTACACTTTTTTTTTGATTGCTGCGGTCCAAAAGCATTCGTCATCGCATGTTCAATTTGCATTCCACACGATGATAATTCTGGCAGAAATGTGCAAACCAGCTGCACGAATTGACATTCCAATGCCGTAAACAAAAAAAAAAACAACGAACAGAAATGGCTACGCGAATTGGGAGACCATTCAATGACAATAAAAAAGGTGAAATCTAAATGACAATGCGGTTATATAGTCAATTCAGCGGGTATAAAAGATGCATGAATGCGAAAATATGGTTGTTGTTGGAATTGAGTTTCTTATTTTACTTTGCTGAAAATAGAAAGAGACACATACATATGTAGGCCGCGGTAATGGAAATGAACGGCAAAAGCGAGGTAGTAAGACGAACAAGAGAATAATAAGTTGAAATAGATGTTAAGGAAAACACCTCAGATTTAACGAAACATACTGAAGTCCAAAGATATCTCAATTTGTTTCTCTTAATTTTCTAACACCCAAGCAATTATTAATTTTGCATTATCTATATATAAAAGTTTATGCTAGGTTTTGTGCTGTGGAGCCTGATTCAATTTTAAGCTTATGAGATTAACGCAGAAGTTCACAGCATAAGATCGATATACATACACACATATGTACATACGCATTAGTAAAGCGTACGGCAGCGGACAATGAACAAGCTTTAAATAAATGTTTATCTTCTGAGTAATTAATAATAAAAAAAGGCCCCACCAGATTACAAGGGGAGGTATTCACAATTAATTTAAACACACAAACAAATAACTGTCTAAATACTAATATGACCAATTCTTATTTTGTTTTGGCTTGATATGTTTTTGATCGTTCAATCATGGATAGCTATTATGAAAAAAAAAATAAAAATTCAATACTTCATGTTCTCCTGGCAGCTCTGTATTTTATCACCTAATCTGGTAACTCTTCGTTGTTGGCGAACAGCTGATCAAATTTAGACATTTAAAAATAAGGAAACAAAAACCTCAATTTGGGAATATTTCAGGAAAAGTGGAGCTTTAGTACACTGCAGTATTTGTAAAAAGAATTTAAACCGGATTGGAATGAAACAAATGTCAGAAAGCATCTACATCCCATACTGCTGTTAGAAATTGCAAGGAATAACGAACAGTTTGAAGAAGTAATTGCTATTGTTGGTGCTGTATCACCGCTGGAAGTTAAAAATACCCGCTCAGCGTATAGCCTTAACTAAAGAGCCTTCGATACACCACGGTCTACATCCACAGGTGGATCTTGAGTCAACTGAGTATGAGCCCTCTTGAAGTGTTTTGAACTCCACCTCGTCCAGAGTTAGCTTATAGCTCTCGCCAAGTAATGCCGCCAACTAATCAGTAATCAGGTTCACAGACACAACTGAGTATAATAATCAGTCGCTCATCATATAATCTTTACTTTATAAACAAACATACAAACACAAACGCAAGAACAAGAACGTAAAAACATTAGTCCCATAAATGGTATTTGTGTCAAAAGCAAAGTCGAGACAAATGCTGTTGGAAGATTTTTGGCTCCAGCCTTGTCTTTATTGTGCGCATGCGTCGCTCACTGACTGATTGAATGCTAGACTTATGAAGATAAAGTACGAATTTATATATCATTGTCTCAGCTGTGTGTGTGTGTGTGTGTTTGTATACTTGTGTTAGTGCTGATATTTGTTGGAGGCGTTTAAGGTGAATTATGTAATCAATTTAAATTTAACTCACTTTTTTTGTCTATATTTATTCTACATTGGTTTTAAGTGTGCTGAATAAATGAAAGAATGTGGCTTGGAGGTGTTTTTGAAAAATGTTTTTTTAATTTTTTGTTTTTTTTTTTTTGTTTGTTTTGAGTAGTCGTTATGTGGGCTACTAACAAATAAATAAATGTAGGTATTTTCCGGATCATTAGCTGTAATTGATGAGAATATATTTAAAGCTCAGGCATGTCAGGTCGCTCGGACGCTATGGTGATACAATCTTGCCGTATTACATATTACTCTTGTGTCACAGTTTTTGTGATCCAACTTCTTTGGCTATTTTTTGAAATTTTGTTTGTGTATTTGGTAGTAATGTGAATGTGGGATAGAGGTAGAGTTATGAGTAGATGTGGGGAGAAAACCAAAAAAAAAATTTAAATCGAGAGGAAAAGCCCCAAGTACTAGTAAATCTTGCGTAGTCTCCTTGAAAAGAGTGTTTACGTAATGTTTCTTTGGAAAAGATTAACACCATAAGTCAATGTATTTTCCACACATGTGTACTTAAGTGGATACTTAATCTGACAAGCATGCAAAATATCAACACACTAGCGGCACATGCACATACATTAGACGGGACCAAAAAATATTTTTTATTTTTTATTTTATTGATATTATTTTTTAGAATGGCAACAAAAGAATGCTTTAAAAGCTTCAGACTTCAATATTTTATTTTAGTGGTTCACAAGCAATATTTATATTTTTTAGAACTTACATTTTTGGTGTACGAACGACACACTATGGAAGTGAAAAAGATAGATGCATATAGTTTTTCGTGCCAGACTCATCCAGTTTTTGAATTTGGTATAGGTTTTTGACTCCATTTTTGTACGTAGAAAATTTGGCAAAAACAAAAAAAATTATATAGAAGAGACATAAGCTTAAATAGCTTTTTTAGTACAGTCTAATGTACATACATAACTTTGTTTGCCTAAATAAATAACTTCTGCATGGACTCTAAATAAACTAGTGAAATTGTTTCTCAAGTTAATTTTTCCACAAGCAACATATGTTTGTATTTATGAGTACTAACATATGTATGTATGTATGTATGTGTAATGATGCACTGGATTCGTCGACAAAAGAAGGTACTTTCTGCATACTTAAGAACGGTCCAGCTAAGCAAGAAAGATCATACCTTTTCATATCACACAACCTTCTTTGTGATTGACATCATTGATCTAACACCGAATTGATATGAATAAGAACAGTAATAGTTCAAAGAGCAAATCTATCACAAAGAGATCTCTTTTATTTGCTTCCTTTCCCAATTCAATTATAACATTTGCAATTCTGCAGAGCAGCCAGCATGACAAGGCGGCATAAAAAGAAGTACACTTCAGCGCCAATAGTTTGCAGTTCATTGCAAAATAGTTTTAGACTTGAACTCACATTTTCACAAGTTTGCTAAAGAGTTTTCCTACGGGCTCAAATACAAACATACCCCTCACCAAATGTTTGAGCCCACACAGCGTGCAATAACATTTTTTTCAAGCTTACAACAAAAAATAATCAATTGAGATTGAACTCCAGCACGACAATGAAATATAAACATCCAACAAATCATACAACACAAAGGCGGAATCATAAAGTCCCAAAAAGCCATAAGTCAAGCAATAAAAATGTACAGAAAAGAAGTGCTTTAAAAAGCAATTTAATTGTCTCGTGTCAAGGTGAGAGTGTGGCAACGTCGAGCGCGATTGTTGTGTGTAAAAAACAACAAACTAGCAAGAACAAGACCGAAGGCAGGAAGTGCTAAATTGAAGATGAGAGCTTATTAAACATAATTGAAGTTTGGGTGAAATAGCAACTAATAAAGGTTTGAACTTTCTACCAGAAAAAAAGAAGAAAATACTAGAAGCGAGATTTGCAGTGAGAAAAAAATATATATAACAAGTAAGGAAGTCTAAGTTCGGGTGAACCGAACATTACAAATACATTACGAGATACAAATACATTACGAGATACAAATACCATGACTTGGAAATGATATAGGCCCTAGAATCTTATTTGAAATTTTCTATATCGAAAAAGAGGGCGTGGTTATCATCCGAGTTCGCCCATTTTAAACACCAACCTGCCTTGGCCAGAAAGTAACCTGTGTACCAAATTTCATGCCAATATCTCAAGTTATCGTGTACACGGACGGACAGACGGACAGACGGACGGACATGCCTTAATCAATTCCTCTTTTCAACCTAAGAACTTTCATATATGGAACCCTATATCTAACTCGATTATTTTGCGCCGTTACATAGTACCGTTATGTGGACAAAATTAATATACCCTTGTACTAGTACTAGTACGCTGGGTATAAAAATAGAAAACAAAAAGGTGAGTAACTGAAAGAAATAAAAAACACAAATAGGCCATTAAGCGAAAATAAAAATTTCTTAAGTAAACGGCGATTTTGAATGCGAAATTGTTTGATGATACAATTTTTCAATACCTACTTTTTATTTAGGGAAAGTCATTGAGTCTGCTGTATACTAAGATGATCCGATAATAAACGGCTAAAAATCGATAACAAAATTAATACATATTTTAGGAAATATAAAAAAACGCGAAAGAAATATATAAAAACTGCATAAAACAGACTAAATAGCAATGAAAAAAAAAAACGGGGTGCACCAACGTAAATTAATAAAAATTAATTCTAGTTGAAGATAATAATAAAAATCGATATACAACAATAATAATCGAATCAAAACAGTAATCAATATATCGCGATAATAATCGAATAAATATTTGTATCGATACAATGCTAACGAAAACAAATAAAAACCATACAAATAATCGATTTTTGTCGATAATTGTTATAATCGAAAATAGTTGCATGTGACCAGTAGAAAGTCGACACCTATACAAAAATTGGTAGTAGTCAAAAACATAGACAAAAGACAAAATCAAATAACTTTTGATTTAAATTGATAAAAGTAAAAGAAAATCGATAAATATCGAAAAAGCATTGCACTGATAGTTTTTTCACATTTTTTAAACTATTGTTGCCACTAACGTGAAGCGCCACTTAATTTGCTTATCGCTTTTGTGTCTGACCCGTGCTTGTCGGCAAGTTGTTGTAACAATGTAGTAATCATTAATTATAATAATTTAACGATTGTTTCAATTAAACAGGCAAATGCATAATTGACTTATATACATATATGTACATGCATACGTACATACATATATATAAATTAAAATAAAAAATAAAAAATATTTTCTTTCAGCAGCACATATTTGATTTTTTTCGAATTTATCTTATTCTTTGTTTAAGTTCACACCGCCGCAGTGGCGCCCGCCCACAACAAAATCCACCATACCGTCATTGTGTCATTGTCGTCTGTGGCATTTGCATTTGCATTTACATTAACGCCAACCAGAAAATTGTTGGTCAATGTGTTAACGAAAAAGGAAATCGTAAGCTATTTATAACATTAATTTAAATTTTATAACAAATACAAATCGAGCGTATAAAATAAACAGTAATTAGATGGTTGAGTAGCTACCGTTTTGTTTAGGGTTTGCTTTGACAATAAAAAAAGATATTGTGTGGAACAAATTTTTATTACGCTGCTGTTGTGCAATATAATGGGGTTGACAAAGCAAAGGAAAAAGGAAAAAAGAAAAACAAGTTCGTGTCTTAAGTCTTTTGTTTGAAATTAAGTTTTATTTGTTTGCTAATATCTTCGAAAGGAACATATGATTACCATGAGAAAACACAATAATTTGTCAAGCAAAAAAATTCAAAATTATGTAATTTTTGAATTTGATCGAATTTTTCAAACTTTGAATGAGAAAATTGCGAACTTTTTATAACCATTGTGGCAGATGGCTGATTTTAATGACAGCAACAAATAGAAATATATAGATCAGATTACATTAAAAGCAGAAGAAAAAGCTGGGGTAAGTTACTGAGGTAAGTTACCAGAAAACATGATGAGTGGAGAACTGGTTGAACTTGTCCAAAATACGGAGGCCTGAAAGAGGTTTAGTCACCAAATTCAAACTAAAACTTTTCTCTATTACTTAAACATCCGAGTTCATTGATCCAGCCATAATAGCTATACAAAGTTTCAATAAGATAAATATCTTGATTATTTTTGGAAATAAACTCGGATACCACACAAAGTATAAAAGCTAATAGGCTTAACCCGAAACGTTTGTAGTTATCGCATAAGTGATTTTGCTTGCTATTTGTCACTTAGTTTGGTATGGTAAAATGGCACGAAATTTTTATTAAATTGTCATGAATATGACATCAATTTTGCTGCTCATTGTTAACTGCTGGATGCCTGGCTGTTTGGCTTCTCAACTGGCCGACTACGCGACTGCCTGCTGTGTTGTCGCTTTGTTTATGATTTGCCATTTTGGGTTGGTTTTCATTGTGTTGTTGACATTGTCAACGCCGGTCAAATCATTTTTTTTTGTTTTTGCTATTTTCTAATTTAGTTATTGTTGCATTGCCAGCGCTTCAACTTAAAAATGAGTTAATGCCTCAGCAATGCGCAGATTTCAAAATTGATTTTTTCTCACAAAACTGCGGGTGTGCAAGTTTCAGTTTCAGTCTCGAGAATGCGGTTCCACACCCACGCTGAAATTGATATTACGCTACTAATTGTGAGCGCTAAAGCTACGACCGATTGTGTTGTGCAACATTCGGATTAATTTATTTATAATTTAAATGAAAATAAAAATTTGCAAACAGTTGGCCAAGCTTTTTGTGACGTGTTTTATATGAAAGAAATTGGTGGAGCACCGGAAAGATAAAGATAAGGACAAAGATAGAAATAAAAATGAAGATAGTTATGGTACGCTTGGTTTTGAGGGAGTGATGACATGATAATCCTAGTTCTTAAAACCAACCCCTTTTTGCAAATTGTAAAGGTCTTTTAAAGTTGCTAAGATTTAGTTAAGATTAAAAATCTTAATTTTTCATAAATTCATAGAAAATAATAGCCAACGTTTTTCGTAAATATTTAAATTTTCTTTGAAAACCAAACGTGCATACATTTTTTTAAAGAAATAATTTGTAAATTATGTCGAGTGAAAACTGTTATTGGGAAGTATTACCTTACGAGCTTACCTTAGCTACATGCTGTTAAAGTCAAGTTGATATTGCCGTGATAAACTTGTAGAATTTATTTGTCTGTTTTAAAATTTCTTAAGATATTATTTTCACTCCATGTTTTAAATTTCATTGATGTTAAGTATTTTACAGAGAAGTGCTCCCATATTAGCTGGATTACTGCGCTAAGATCTGGAAGAAAAGAGAAAAAGTATTATTATTATTTTGTAGCTTTAAAATAGAAGAAAATTGCCTGTAAATATGGCGTAGAAATAGAAAACGAACACAAAAAACAAAAATAGCAAAAAAAAAAACAAAAACAACTAGCAACACTGCCTTATGGCTGGCAACAACGAAGTAGCGGCAAAAGCAAAATGCAATATAACTGGCAGCGACAACATTCCAATATGATGCTGCTGCTGTTGACGCTACCAACCAGTAAAATACCAACGACACACGTACACCAGAATGAGAAAAGGAAGAATGAGAGAAAAAAACACAAAACACTCACACATTTACAACAATGCAAGAGAATTCCACTTCACTACCTTGTTTTGTACCGGTATGGATGTAATTTTACAAATATGAATACATACTACATATGTGTGTGTGTGTGCCTATGACAGTGTTTGTTACTTGCAGCGGATGGAACTAGTAGTGAAGTAGTGAGTTCACTAGTTATTTCGGAGTCTATTACATACAGGTGACATATGTAATTGAGCTACATACATACATACATATACACGATCAAGAACGAAACGAAAAATGAATGTAATGAAAATGAAACAAAATACAAATGAAACGAAATGAAAATGAAACGAAATGAAAATGACAATGAAGTGAAATGAATATAAAACTAAATAAAAATGAAACGAAATGGAAACGAAATGAAATTAATATGAAAAGAAATGGAACTGAAACAAAATGAATATGAAACTAAATGCAAATTAAACCAAAAAAATTAACCAAAATGAAAATGAAGCAAAAAGTAAAGGAAATGAAATAGAAATGAACGAAATGAAAATAAAACAAAAAAAAATTTACCAAAATGAAAATGAAACAAAATGAGTATGAAACAAAACGAATATGCAACAAAATGGAACTGCAACGAAATTAATAAGAAACTAAATGAAAACTAAACAAAACAAAAATGAAAAAAAGGGAAAATGAAACACAAGGAAAATTAGCCAAAATAGAAATGAAAGTCAAATGGAAATGAAATAAGTTGAAACTGAAGTTAAGTTAAATTAAACGAAGTAAAAACGAAAAGACAAGAGAATGAAGTAAAAGAAATTAAAATATAAAACATACGGAAAATCTAAATGGGAACAAAACGAAAATGAAACTGAAGCAAAAAAGGCACTAAAAATGGAATTTGCCTTAGACAAAGACTCTAGAAAGAAACGTAACGAAAACGTCATGGCAATGGGGCAAAAGGACATAGAAATATAAACTACGTGACACAAATTTTAAAGAAAATAAAAGCTAGTTAAAATTGGAACAAAAACTATAAAAAAAGAAAATGTGACTAATACGTAGCGAATTCATTTTTATTATCAAAAGCATAAATGTATATTAAAAATTGAAGAACTATTCGATCACCTTTTCTGATTATTTCCCTGTGTTTTTAACATAAACTTATACCACACAACTGGTTATATAAACAAGCAAACAATTTCATAGCCGAACTTAGACCTTTGTTTCATTTCTTATCGTTCAAGGCACGTCTTTACTTTAGTGATCGATTTTTCAAAAAACGAGCAGTCAGCGTTAGATTTGCACAACGAATTGCTTTAAAGTTGCATTTCCCTATTAGGCTATCGCCTAAAGCTATAAATAATAGTGAATTTTATTGCAGCAATCAAAGCTTTATCGTCAAGTACATACAACAAACTATTAACAGCAAATCGCCCAACAAATGGACCAACGGTAAGTGCTAAAACAATCACAAGTCAACAGACGACATAGAAACAACAAACATATTTACATACATAGAAACGTTTCAAATTTCAACTTTGACTTTTATAAGCGTTGGCGGATAATTTACAACCAACATGGCAAAGCATACTTCAACCAAACACCTCAAACAATACAAAATTTATAAAACATAAACACATCTTTAATATATACATACATAGTGTTGTTGTTGTTGTTGTTGTTGTTTGAGTTAGTTGTATGTATGTATGTAATGTATAATCGAATTACTCGCTGCTTGAATTTTCTGAAGCATTAAGAAGTTAAATTGCCAATAGTTGTTGTTCAGCAGCAATATGCTGGCGTTAGCACTGTAAAAAGTTCGTTTCTTAAGTCTTTCGTTATTCACATTAAACTAAACGCCATGAATTGGAGCATATTCCGTTTCGTATAAAAATTATAAAAGTTAAATTGCATCGTTTTTTTCATGTAAATTTTGATTTATTGGCCTAAATATTTTAATAATAAAATTGAATATACATACATATATATATATGCGATAAATAATCCCAATCAAATTCGCTGAACAATAAACTGTTTTTTACTGAATGCAAGCCCCCTGCATGTGGTTTGCATCATTTAAGAAGTACTTTTGCTAGAACTGGTTCATACAAAAACTAGGCCAACTCAGTGGTGACCGCCCACTTCTATATATTAAATCAGGTGTTGATAGGGACACTGGAGATACAATAATAATTATGACTGCATGAATTCCCCTATTAGTCTTGCAACCTTCCAATCTTCATCGGATTCTTCTGATTGGATTGTTGGGCCATTTCATCAGTCACCTCTAAATAAGAGGGCTATCGACCTACAGGATGTGTTCTTCTTTTTGAAGATTAAAACTTATGTTCTTGTGGTTGTTGTTTTCAGTAGAGCAACCATAAAGCTTAAAGTATCACTAAGAATGTGAAGAGTGCATAAAGTACCCCAGTCCGACTAAGCGGCCAACGAGTTGTGAGGGAAACACCTTCAATTCGGACTGAATTTGCTTGTATGTTTTCGAACAGGCATGTGGGATTAAAAGGATCACCTTCCTTGAAGAATAGTAGGCGACTGATGGTTGAAGGTGAAAGGTGGATTCGCCCACGAGTTGAACGATAGTGCTCTTTCTGGCATTAGAAAAATAAGAGCGACTGGATTCTGGAGTTACCGGCGAAGTGGCAGTGAGTTACTTTCCCATGTTTTGATCCTGAGGAAGCTAGGTAGTTTAGTGAATTTTTTAGTAAAACTGGAGATGTTACATCATGGTTTTATGTCTATTCTAGTTTATCATTGAACGAGTCCTTTTTGGACTCACGCGCTTCATCTGTCAGCCTATAAGAGTAGATATCTTGAAGTATATCGAATTAGTCTGGGTGTAGAAATCGACATTGGCGAGTCAGATACAACTACTCCGCCTTTTTCATCATGGCTAGTATCGTCCACGGCATTGTTTGAAGGGCAGTGATCTCTCACACTAGCATGGTACCATTAATATAAAATTTAAGGCCCTTGGCCTATTGCCATTACCGTGCCTGTATTTACGTAGGAAATTTCATAGAAATTGGGGGTAAGTTTCTCCACATCTTTTAGAAGAGGCGCCGTGGTTAGCTTCGCCAAAAGTGTTCAACAAGTTAAAAGCCGAGAGAATATTCTTTGGAGAGAACTTCACTGACTCAAACTGCTGCTTATTTGAGTGGCATTAAGGGTGGTGGTGTTGTAGTAAAGGAGTGGAAGTATATTTGAAGACTTTGCTTCTGTCGACCTAATTACTTTATCTCCCTCTAGTTAACAAACGAAAGGTGCTAACGAGTGCTGGAATAAGCGATGTGATTGGGTTCTATATTTCAATTGGTTTTTGAAATATTATGATTAACCCCGGATTTTCTATTTTGTTAGAATTTTCTTTTCTAATTTTGAGTCGGATTTGTTATTTCCACCGTACTTTTCAAGATTACAAAAAACTTGTTTTAAGAATTTTATCGATCACTCATTGCTGATATTAATATCAGCGCCAATATATTGAAGCCACAAAAGTGCAGCATGCTTGAGCAGTTTGTTAGCTTTTATTGTTAATGCTGAAGCGCTGCGTATTACTATGGCATCTATTGATTTGAAATTATAAACGAACTAAGTCAATTGTTTGCAAAAAAAAATTTAAAACAAATTTTTAATTCAAGATAAAAATCTAAAAAAGGCGCATACATATATGTATGTAGGTACCTTAATTATTCATTTGACAGATCAGCATAAATGGTGTCAGATTTTCAATATTTTATTTTTTTTTCCAATTTCACTTTACACGTAACTGGTTTCTACGAATTTCAAATCAACTTTGCTGCGTTTTTGTTGAAAAATAATTCATTCTACTTTTCTGTGATTTATGAGATTTGTATTGTTTATTAATATTTCTTTAAAATGTAGACACTTTTAGAATTCTTTTCAAAACTATTTCTTAATTGTTGTTGTTCGTTTTGTATTTGTTGTAAATGTGTGGTTACAACAATTGTTTGCTCGTTTGAATATTTTCTCCACGCAGGCGCAGTAACACCAGCAGTAGAGCAAAGTAAAATATGCGCACAACACTAATACACACGCACAAATATTAAAATATGTGTAATCCACACATACACACACACTCCAACGTACTCCAGCGCACACATGCGCAGTGCACACCTCACTTTGTTGACTTCGTGCGATCGCACGATGTATCGCTTATATTCACTTTGTTGCTACTTCCATTGAAGTTTACTTTTCTCTATTCGTTTTGCTTTGACTGCCTTTCGCACTTACACACATACATATGCATACATATATTTCACTCTTCTTCTTCTACAAATTTTTTCTTGATTGCTGCAAGCACATATTTCGTGCGTTTAATAAACATTAACATTTCTTTAAGCACTTAAATTAACTTAAAAGCATTTGTTGTTGTGTTTAATTATTTCTGCATTTTGCATTTTAAACTAATTTTTTTACGAATTCATCAACGAACACGCAATCACCACAAAGCAAAATATTTTTCCATTTTCTGCTTTTTTTTGCAAATATTCACATACCAATACACACATACACACACCAACACATAGAAATGTGCCAACGTTTTGTAATCCGTGGTTTATCTTTTCGCACCAAACACGTCCGCTCAACCGCCTATGAGTACCACTTAGCGCTCGAGCGCAGGTAAAACGAAACTGTCTTGTCGGAGCACACTTTGATGCTGTTAAAGGCAAGTGTCATATAATCAAGCCTTGCGAACATGTTCGATCGCTCAATTCTGTTATTATTTTTACAAGTACATATTGAAATATGAGCATTGGTTGTATCTCATTTGACTGATTTTTGTTGCAATCAAGTGTGGTGAGTTTGTGGTAAGTTAGAGATCTCGGCTACTGAAAGAGAAATTTTTAAGAACTTTTTGTTCGAGTGTTGAAGGAAATAGCTTCATTGCTCATTATTATGGGAAGATAAAATTTGTTTTCTATTTATTTCTATATTGCAAGCATATAAATATGCTTTAGAACAAAAGACTTAAGAAGCGAACTCGTTCAGATTTTTTTATTCTGTCATTGCACTATTTTGGAAACACTTGACTATTTTGAAAACGATTGATTTTAAATTATTATTTATTTCTACAATAACAACAAACCATAACCAAAGCCATAACCATAACTATAACCATAACTATAGTATAATTATACCCATAACAGTTTGATTTTCAATTAATATTTATTTTTACAGAAACAACAAACCGTAACCGTAGCCATAATCACAACCCTAACCAAAACAATAAACATAACCATATCCATAACCATAATCGTAGCCATAATCATAACTCTAACCAAAATAATAAACATAACCATATCCATAACTATAACCATAATTATAGCCATAGCCATAACCATAGCTAAAACCATAACCATACCCATAACCATAACGCAGAGGGGAGCGAAATCGACAAGGACTTTTATGAAAAAAAAAATTCTGAATTCGCTCTAGGCAGTCACGCCTTTTCATTGTAGATCACATGTTACAAGCCTTATCTACGAAAAAAGTCGCTCTTTACCACAACAATGCAATTCATTTTTAAATATATGCAGAATGGCCTTAAGGCGGGGAGAGCTTCCATACAAATTCCTTTAGATGTCCGAAGTTAGAAACTTGTACAACTAGCCACTTGAAAATGAGTTGAATGAGAGATACGGTTAGAGTAAAGATTGGTTGAGAGCGAATAGTGAAATAGAAACAGTTTGCAACATTGAAGAGCGCAAATATTGCATTTGGAGAGTACAGACTTATGTAAGTAACAGTGAATTGTGGAGTTGAGAGTAAATTCTATTTAGCTAGCACACTTCAAAAGCAGCTTATCTAAGTAAGTAATAGACTTGGGTTCTATATTGTTTCCTTAGGAAATTCTTTGGTAAGTATTACTTCCGTATCAAAGGACCCAGACTCACTTACTAGGGTATGAAAGATCGAAAAATAAAAATGCTTCGAATGTCTTTTATCAAAAGGATTTGGCCTTAGGCATTGGTGGGGAAACTGATCTGCAATAATAATTAAGACCAGCACACCAGAAATTCATCTCGCTACAATCTGTTGCTGCAACATTTCAGAGCCACAAACCAACATCCAACATACAAAGCTTTGCTCTAAGTTGAATCGAACAAAGCCTATAGATAAACGTACCAAAAAAAACCACAAAGTGCTATTTCAGAGAGTGGGAAATTTAGAAAAACAGCGAACCAGAGCTGCGCTTTAGGAGCAAACATAAATACGAATGTGGTCGATCGGACTAAAAACTACTTTAGCGCTTAAGTGAATGGATCACACGACGGCTGCTGACCACAAGAACAAATGCGGCTGACTGCATTTTTACTTTGGTTTAACTTAAAACGTTTTAAGCGAAGAGTGAAAAAAAGTAAGAAACATAAAAATAAAAACAAAAACAAACAAGGCGATATAATAGTTGGCAACCACTACTGTAAGTTGACTGAGAGAGCCCTCAGGGCTGTAACATTGGAATGGCAACAACAAAGTAACTACGTAGAACAACAACAAACAGCAATAGTAATGGAGCAAATAATAAACGATGCAGCGAATGGAGGTAAAGAAAGAGCAATAAAAGCGAATGAAAATACATTCACGATCGTTGTTGACCAGCGAAGTTAAATACCTTACACGTTTTGTTGTTGTTAAAGGTTTTATTGTGGCATAAGTATAAATGCATGTTTGTATGTTTTTACTAGGGTGGGCCGAAATTTTTTCCATTTGACATGGAGTAGAATTTGTACTCCATCAAACAAAAAAATATTTTAAGCTGGTTCACTCGATTTAAAATATGTAATAATAACTAACCAAATAGGGTAGTTCCGTATTGATCCAGTGAAATACGTAATAATGGCATCGAATAAGCACTGAAATGACCCGAAACACGTCACGAAAAAAATACGGAATGATCCTGAAAAAGTCCCCAAAACAATAGCGATCCCGAAAAACTACCGACAGGATATGAAAGTCACAAACTTCTTCTTCTTCTTCTTTAAATGGCCATCTAACCGCCTGAGCGATTTTGACCGTCCAAAGTCACAAACACAGCTCAAAAATTATTCTGAAAAATCACGAAATCGTTTCCGAAGTTATACGAAGAATGTCCTGTAGTTATCCCGAAGTGATCCCGAAAGCAGTCCCGAAATGATTTTAATATTCATCATTTTGGAATAAAAAAGTTGCGATTTCTCATTAGAAATTTTTTGTTCAAGAAATGCAATTTTACTCCACTTGCGAAAAAAAAAAATTTTCCAACCCACCCTAGTATGCATGTTTTTATATGCTTCGAGCATGCCTTCACTTTATTTAGTCTCTTTTTTTAGTGTTTGTGTTAACAGAAATTATGATAGGATCCACTTACAGGTATTGGATGCAAAGTTGTATGTGGCATATATACCATCGTGGCTATTAAAAAAAGTTCGACTAATTAGTGGC
The DNA here is from genome assembly GCA_951509765.1 of Sphenella marginata. Lineage (NCBI taxonomy): Eukaryota > Metazoa > Arthropoda > Insecta > Diptera > Tephritidae > Sphenella > Sphenella marginata. The sequence goes on along the minus strand of OX608079.1, from coordinate 3,352,729 downwards.
TCTTAGACCGTTTCTTTAACTCTTTCGCGCCGGAGCTTTATTTGGCTTCCCAGCATATTTTTTTGGTATTTTTTTTACAAAAACATCTCAAATATTTTGTTGAGACGATTGATAGTGCAGCTGGGATATATTGTCCCAGTAGGCGAGAGAGGGTTAAATTAAAAAATACCAAAGATTTTATTCTTCTCATGGATTGTTTAATTAATTGGCTGCTCCTCTAAATGAATTTTATTATCTCCCCGTCTCCTCTGGCACATCTTAATATTATTTCCAAATACTTATCAAAATGTGGTTCCTCAAGAGAAAAAAAGAAAATTAAATTTCTCTCCTTTAATCAACCAAACGAACTTTTGTCAGTGCCAGCGATTACCTTTTTATGTTTATATGCTCATATATGTATGCAGTTATATATGTATGCATGTGCTGCAGTTATTTTCTGGTTGAACGTACATAAGCACGTTTCGAATCATTGGAATGTGCCGCTTAACAACCGATTGATCAATGCTCTCGATCGAGTTGTAGTGTGATTGTGCCGCAAAATTTCATGTGAACTCATAGCTTTGAGACATTTTGCTCAACAACAACTCCAACAAACATAAGTAGGTATTGATGTGTATTGGGAGTTTTGTGCTGGTCAGTGTATTACATATGGACACCTGCAGAAGTCATTTAGCTTAGCATGAGTTCGGAACTAGTGGGCTTAGCATATAAAATGAAACTAGTCTTTGGAGTTAAAATTTTGAAAATAAAATAAAATAAAATAAAATAAAATAAAATAAAATAAAATAAAATAAAATAAAATAAAATAAAATAAAATAAAATAAAATAAAATAAAATAAAATAAAATAAAGTAAAATAAAATAAAATAAAATAAAATAAAATAAAATAAAATAAAATAAAATAAAATAAAATAAAATAAAATAAAATGAAATAAAATAAAATAAAATAAAATAAAATAAAATAAAATAAAATAAAATAAAATAAAATAAAATAAAATAAAATAAAATAATATAAAATAAAATAGAAAGAAGGTGAAAGGAAATTAAAAGAATCCATCTGGAAGGGTAAAATGAAATTACACTTTTTGTTTCTGTTTCAAATATAGCCGATTTAACTGTTCGAATTCCGTTCTATTAAGCTCACATTGTCATTTGTTGTACAGTTTTGCCCTTGATGACGCAAAAATTAATCAAAGTGGGCAATCTTCTCACCAAAAACTTTAAATAACTTTCTAGTTCAAGAACAAAGTTTGTGCTGAGAAAGGCGTTTTAATCAATATCTAGACAAGTTGCATTTAAATAAGTATTTCAATTTGCGCGATAGCATATGGGTGGGTATGTTTGTATATAGATAAACATACCCCAAAAAAACAACGGTGTGGGTGTATTTCCTAACATCATTTTGTTTTTGAAATATTTGTTTTATTTTTTGGGAACCACTTAAAGCGACACGCAACTTCGAACACAAAGATTGTCTACCCAGCAGGAAAGGTAATTTTTTGTGAGAGCTACATATAACTGGTTCTGAACTAGAGAAGCAGTGCTTGGTAGGAACTAGTTCGATCGGTAGTAATTCATAAGCTTGGAATTGAGTATAGGCTTTGGAGATTTTTTTTAAATGTGTATTAGATATTGTAGATTAAATTCATCTTTTATCAAAAAACTTCGAAGTGTCGAATGTTTCCTTGCAGGGTATGCAAGCGTTAGTACAAATGTATTGCCAGCCGAAGTTTAATGCACTCAAATTATCACGATATGTATGCAAATATAGACAAATACTTTTACAAAATACCTCCCGCCAAAAATTCTATTGAAAGCCATTAAAAGCAAAAACAAAAAGATACACATATCGAAAACCAGAAAACTGTCGAAAGCAACAAAAGCTGTCAACGTTGTCGAAGATACCCATTAAGCCACAAATATTGATCAAACTTGCAAACGTAAAAATTGGTGCAAAAGTTGCATGTTAATTGTAATAGAAGAACATTGTTGTAATTTCTTAAGTAGGTCTTCGGGGGTTGAAGCCCATTGGCGACCAAGCATGGGCGCTTAACTAAATTTAGAGGCGGGATAGGGGTACTATTTGATTACTCACTCGATGTCGCACCTAAATGTAGGCAATGCAAAAGTAATTTGGTGATTAGATGGTTAAGCTTTATATGCGAGTATAATCTTGTGGTTTAAAAGTATTTTATTTTAATAAATTTTGATAAAATTTTACACAGCTAAAAAAAAAAATTTTAAAATTAATAAAAAAAAAGTATAAATTTTAAAAGCGATTGGCTCAACATTTATGCCATTGTAAATTTTTTTAAATTCTTCTTTCCTTTTTTTCTTATTAACCTCGCAACCCTCCATGCTCCACCACTGTTCTAATATTATTTTGCCATAGGCAACTCGTCACGCTTTTAATGCTCAAATTATGCTTAGGAATGTTTTCAGCGTTTTATTGTTTTTGTTGTTTTTCCTTTTGCAGCACAACATGGTACGAAACCCATAAAAATCATCGAATTTCATGTCCCTTTCCGGTGAGAAAATTTATAACAGCTTGTCAGGCCAGTTTCAAATACAGTAAAGGACATATGAAAGAACAAATTTTTTCCCTAAAAGTAATAAAAATTTTAAATTTTTTTTTCAACTTTTTTAAAACTTTTTTAATAAAAAAAATTATGTCATCAAAATTACAATATCTTTTAATTTGAAAATTTTTTACTTAAAGGCACTACTAGCAAATATTTATAATTTTTAAACTTCCTTACAAACAAAATTTTAAAAACTAAAATTTTTTGTTTCAATTTAAAACTATTTTACTTAAAAATTACAAAAAGTATTTTTTTAATTTTTATAAATTGTTTTTAGTTGGTAAAAATTAATACCTCCTATCCCACTATTTTCCCCAATAGTGTACACATTAAGGTGGAACAAGCTAAACAAAAGCCTTTTTCGGGTTGGTGAAAAGTTTGTAGGTTAATCTTTTTTTTGTTAATACAAATTTTTTTTAATTATAGGGGAAAATTATTAAAATATGAAACTAGAATTGAAAGATACATAAACAAATTTGTATTTTTTTATTTTCTGTTTTATAAATAATTTTATATAAATTAATCTAAATTTCTATATAAACAACAAAAAAAAAAAATTGTTTTTATTGCTGCATATTAGAGAAAAAATATTTCAAAAAAATTCCCCCTGTAAAAAGAAGTATAACATGTTACACTAGTGTATAACTGTACAAAATACAAATTTTTATTTCCTTTTGTTCTTGTAAAAGTTGAAAAAAAAGTTCAAAAATTTCCCCTCGTCTCCGCATATGAAAAAAAAGTTATTATTCCAATTCTGTATTTTCCATATTTATACATATATAAGAAAAACTAAAGACTAAAATGTTTGTTATGTATGTATATGAAAAAAAAAAAAAAAATTAAAAAGTACTTCCAGTTATAAAATAATTTTTATTTCTTCGAAAAAGACTTTTACCTGCGATTAATTTTTCAAGCTTTTTAGATACAATTTTTATTTCAGCCATTTTTATATCGCTCCACCCTAATGCGAGTATATTAAACAGTTATGGGCCCCATCGCAACCATACTCCCGCACATGCAGCCATAAGTAAACAATTGATAGCAGGCGAATCTATAAAAGCTGCCCACCAACGCTTTTACCATTTCAGTTCGAGGTGTAAAATAGCGCGAAACGGGTGCTGGCGAAAATAATTCGTCAAATGGAAACAAACAAAAAATTAAAAAAAAAATAATAATTAGTGAAAAAAAGCGCAAGGTTAAACAACCGCAATAATCACATTTTGACGCGCTCATTAACGGTAAACGACGTGAAACGGAAATCGTGAATCCCTGCATTTCAACCAACTCAAAATTGCAGCGCGTCGTGGCGTCACTTTTTCAAAAGCTCTCTGCAAATATTAGCGCAACCGGAAGGAAGGAAGTGCATGTCCGCTGTCATTTCCCTTTCCTTTATAGCAAATTTTCTTCATTTTGTAATTTGCATGTGTTTCTGTTTGTGGTAACGTTGCATGTCAAATTAGCAAACCACATCACATCAACAACAACATCAACATCAACACCAACTTGAAACCGCAACGCCATACACACACACACACATACATACATACTTGCAGTGAAATTTTGTGTGTTTGTGAAAAAGTTTTTGTTGCAAAATAAAGTTGTTCCTTCGGTTTACATTCAAATGTGTATAACAAATCAATTTCGTATTGTTGTTGGTATTGTAAACATCAACACATTGCATTGCTAAAGATGAAGTCGGAAAATTTCTTCACTACCTTAGCCAACTTGAGTGAAGGTGCACGTCAGTCATACGTCTCTCAACTGTTAAGCAGCGATCACGTAACGCGTCGGCGACGTTCATCGTGTGGCGGTCTCTCGGACAAGGACAGTGCGTGCAGTTCACGCATTGGCGATAAACGGCAACGGATTAAGCAAATACGGTATTGAAGTGATTTCATATTTTTGGCTTTTAAGGAAATTTTATTTAAATTAATGTGCAACGGTCATTGGTTTAGCAGCGTTAAAAATTTGTAAACTAGAAATATAAGCGAGAATTTTTTATTTAACATGGAAATCCCACTTTATGAATATGAAAGTTTTATATTTTAACTTGAAATGGAAATTCTGAACTTTATTTACAATTTTCTAAATACAAACTCAAAAAGGTGTAATTGGTGGAAAGAATTAAAAATAAATTGCGGTCTGAAACTAGCAGTGAATAAATAAATAAATTGCAAGATGAAGTAAGAAAAAAATAATAATACAAAATAGTAACTAATTAATGTAAAAACCCACAAATGTGCCAGTTGAGTTGACTCTTGCTATATAGTGGACCATATCTCTTCCGCGATGGAACAAAACCAAGTAACTAACTTTTTTGTAACTTGTATGAAATCAAGGATTTACTGCCCTATCGCCCTCAAGCAAGGATGCGTTATTTTTTTATTTCATATACATTTTTAAATAAGAATTAAATTTTATTGCGTAATTTGATGCTTCATTCAAAGCATTTTTTTATTTGGTTGCCGAGTCAAATCACAAATAAAAAGCATTTTTAATTTGGATGAAGAAGTTCGCTTTCATTGGAATCAATTTTCAATTGAAACATTAAAACATGTCATTTTTTGATATGTACGTGATTGAAATATTTTTAATAAACACCTTAATTTGGATTTTTTCCAAAAGCTCGCTCAAGTATTATTATGAACTGGTCTTGAGCTTATAGAACTTACAAAAATATGTGCTATGTAAGATTTTTTCAATTCACAAACGCTCTATTTCAGTTGAAAAAATATATAAAAATTTCATTTGGAGAGGTCGTTTGTAAAACTCATTTTGCGATAGGACGAACCTCAAACGAATTTTTAAGCAGGTCTTTTTTCAAATTACGAGAGGCTTATTTTTTTTAATATTTTGAAATAAGCTGATCTTCCACTCTATCGTCGACTTTTTCAAAATCAACCTGATTTGCCCCAAATTGTACAAAACGGACTAATCCACGAATTAGCACTGGTCAATAGATTGATCTGTTCATCCCAAGAACTATGACATGTGGCCAAAAATATAATATCCTAATTCATACCAATGGCGTTGTTTTTAGTTTCAAAAATAAAAAAAATTAGCGTTGTCCCCCTTTTGTAAAAAAAATTTATTAAACTTTCTTTTGACCGTGTTGCACAGTTTCGAACTTTAAAAAAATTGTTTTTTTGCTATTAATTACTTTTGATTTTATTCTGATTATTTTTGATTTATTGCCTACAACAATACCAAAATTTGCATAATAAAAACTATTCAAAATCAATAAACAACAGTTGTTTAACTCTTTTAAATCTTTTTGATAATTTTTTTGAATACATAAGTATTAACAGACGAAAACAATGGGTAATCATTACTTAGCAGGCTTTTCTAAAAAACAATCAATCAACAATTTATTCTAATTTTCTCTTTTATCAATTTACAAAAACATTAAACAATTCCTCAATTAAATTTTTATTTTAAAAGTTAAGACTGGAGCCTGAACTTTACTAGAGAGGCGCCTAAAAAGTTCCCAACGTAGCCTATCCAAGAAAAATAATGCTTTGCAGGACTAAGAAGTCCGCTAATGCAAATTTTGAATAAAGATTTAAATTTCTATTTCTATTCAAGCGTTTGAAAATAAAAAAATAAGCACATCGATCTACAACAAAATTATACCCATATCCAGAAAATGTTCCGAAATGATCATGAAAAAAATCCCAAAATAATCTCTAAACTTATCCCATCCAACATCCAAGGCATGCCGACATAAGCTTTATTTAGTCCAGCAACGGCCCATCACTTGAATCAAATCAACTCAGTGAATCTTTCTATAGAAATTAATCAAATTCATAAATACACAGCATGTCTATATGCACATATGGGAAGAATTTTGCTGTAGGTCGATTGCTTATTGTTCAAAATTTTTTAAATAACGAAGAACAGTTTTTACAACGCCCATTTCTGGCTCAGATAAATATGCTCCGTATTCCTTTTGGATAATATATATTTTTTTTAATTATAGCATTTTTACTCCTAGCTGTGTTTGGATGACAGCTGAATGAATTTTACTATAAAAGTCAAACAATCAAATAATTTTTTTTTTCTAAGTCAAAAGCATGCAATAACTACTGACTTTTAAATTATAACCTCAAAGCTACTAAGCGTTAAGCCTCCGTATTCATGAAAATAAAAAAAGGTTTACAAGGTTCTTATAATTAAAAATTTTAAAAAGCTTTGTAATCAAATTTTAGGTTTTATGAATATCGGCGTAGGTATATGTATAATGTTCGGATTCGACCGCATCGAGACTTCTTTACATGCCTAGATTTTTATTGCAAAGCTCAAAATCAGACCTACAGTAGTTACTAGGAACTAAAAATAAGGGAAAATTAATTTAAAAATAGGATGTGAATTAATTCTTTTGGCAGAAAATAATTTCTGCTGCTTTAGGAGGACCTCACCTTTTCTAGTATTTTATTCACACATACTTCCTCTACAAATGTTAAAAAATTTAATTCCAATATATGTAAACTAATGTGGTCTCATTACGCGTTCAGGCGTAGCCAAAGGGATTTATTAAAAGCACCCAAAGAGAAACTAAACCAACTCAACAATACAAAAACAACCACCAAAGCAATAAAAAAACAATTTAACAAGTACAATTGGAACACTTGCGACTATGTTTTACGAGTACGAACAGGTTAATTTCCAATTAGAAAACGCCATAGCAACGAGTAAACAAAATAACAGGACAAACAATAAATAAAACCCACAAACAACAACACACACAATGCATGCACAGACAAGTTTTAGGGGCGGAAAAATTACCATCCACTCGATTCAACTTCATTAAACCACTAAAGAGTTAGTTCGTTCACATATCCCGTCGTCAGTTGTTGGTCTAACTAACTATTAGCTTGTGTTGTTGTTTAGAATGCGTGGCGCGTTGCACAAATATCGAATGCGAAGCCGATTTCAACAAAATAACAAAAAACTAATTCAAACAAAAATGTGATAAGAAATTGTTTCAAAGCAAAAGTTTTCATGCAAAATTTTTTTTATTTTATTTTTGTTTTGTGCGAATCGTACTTAGGAATATACCAATGAAGTCCTCAAAGAGTGTGAGCGGCAATAAGCGAACTAAACCAATGGATTACACGAACTACGCATATAATGAGGCCGTAAGTCGGTTAAAATTAATGTTGGCTGAATCGTATGCCCCGCCCCGTGGAGGTGGAGTTGGTAGCACAAGCGGCATAAGTGGCACATCAGGGGCGTATATGCGGCACATGAACGAGGATTCAACGGATAACTATTCCGATAATTTATCGGTGAGTAAAATGTGAGGAGGAAGAAGTTTAGTTTTAAGTTTTCTAATTAGCCGGTGAGAGTTCGTTGAACTTTGTGAATGGTTCACATTAGATGGTGAAATTTATTGAGGTTACCAGAGTTAGTTGCTAAGATTGTTGATATTTTATTCGAAGCAGTGTGATGGAAGCTTCGGGGTTCAGCTTTGTTATTGCAGTTAAAAGGTAGTCAGCCCTGCGGTTTCAGTGGATAGTCTCTATCTGGTCCATACTTCCAAACCTTTAATATTTTTTTTCCTCCGTTTGATCAGTCATTTTGAAAACACTCCAACCGGTTAGATGGTCGCTGTCTGAGATGGGAAAACCCATAGAATTATCAAAAGTCTGAATTTGTCACGATTTTTTACCACTTTTTCTCTCCCTTCTTGCAGGTTATCGAACGCCCAGTCTATTCGGACATTTCAAAATATTTATCGCCAGCACAGAAGTCACGCATATCCCCCGGGTTTCGCACCAAACCGAAGCCATTCAACGCATTTTCATCTTCCAAAGAAAATTTAACGCTTCAAATGCCCTACGCTGGTAGCACGACAACAATTACAGCGCCATTGGATTACTACAAGTCCAATAAACCACAACAACAACAACAACCGATTGCTGACAGCGTTCATGCGCCCGTCGAAATCTTCAACTTCATCGAAAAGCAAGAGGATTACATTGAACAGCTAGAAAAGGAGTCCAAGTATTGCCGCAACGAGCTAACGAATTTGCTTGGCAAAGTCAAAGATGTCATCAACGAGAATACGCACCTCACGGAGACGGCACGCAATGAATTGGCAGCGCTGAGTGGTGTCGACAAGACAATGCCCAATACCAGTCCGTCCTCAGATAGCGATGAGCAACAACATTACAAAAAGAAAGCTACCACCACACCGCGCAGCAAGAAGGATACAACAACAACAGCTGTTAAGTCGCCACGTTATGCCTCGGCGCCCAATATCGTGTACGAAGCACGTATCAGTGAGCTCGAGGCTGAGCTAATGCAAGTTAATATCGATTTGAAACGTTTCAAAACAGAAAATGAGGAACTCAAACGCAAATTGGCGCACGTTGACCCATTGGTATTAGCCGGTGCTCAAGCAAAGCCCACAGTCGCCAACAATACGTCCACGAACTCCAACTGTGATACGCATCGCAAACAAATCGAGCATTTACAACAGGAAAAGAATGCGCTCGAAGAAAGTGTACGTCAGCTGCAAAAGCTCTTGGATGAAGCTAAATCACAGCAATATCAGAGCGTCACATCGAAGCGCTACATCAACGATCTTGTGCAAATGGAACGCGCACAGGCCGAGCTGGAGGTGAAACATTTGCGCGAAGAGCTCGATCGACAGCATGAACGCGTACGTGAGTTACAACACGAGATGGCGCGCCGCATTGCCGATGAGCGCGCCAATGCCGAACGACGTTACAATACGCAGGTGGATCAATTGGGTGGCGATTTGAGTAGCCAGTGGGAGCAGGTGGCCAAATTGCAATTGGATTTGGAGCGTGAGAAACGCTACGCAAATGATTTGAAACGTGATCTCTCGAGTCGTAGTGCGCAGATTGAGGAGCTCAAAATGGAATTGCGTTCTAATCGAAATACTTTCTTGGCCGATATGGCGCAAACGAATGCCGAGAAGCAATCGCTGGAGCAGGAAATCACTTCGTTGCGACTGCAATTGGATCGCGCGGCGCGTGAGTCAAAAACTGAGGCGACTCGATTGACAGCGGAGATTTCATCGTTGCGTCAGCGTTTGGATCGTGGTGATGCCGATTTGTTGCATTCCAAACGCGAGGTGCTGCGCTTGAATGATGAGATTGCCAATTTGGAGAAAGAGGTAAGTTTTATTTGGAGTTTTGAGATGGTCTCTCTCTTTCTTATATTGTCTGTTAATAAATCGTCTTACATCTCCAGTTAGCTTATGGTGAAATGAAAAACGAGATACGTCCCACCAAGAAGGATTTGGATAAACGTATTTCCGAGTTGCAGGAAAAGCATGGTGAGCCTTTTGGTATTATAAACCGTTTACTCAAACTTAATTTGCAAGTCTTCTTATTAGTATTTTGCACAAAACTAGTTTTAAGGCACAGACTAATTCACTTCTTACCGAAATAGAACGTACATCTTGCCCTTAAACGTAGGTCTTTCAGTACACACTGTCGCTATACCACGCCGAACCCACGAACGCTGAGTTCAAAAACTCTTCCTCGCGGATCAGCGGCGAGTAGAACGAAAACTCTCCAAGAGTTGGAATGAGTTAACTCGAAGTTTCCTTACTATAGTGGAAGGTTATTTGCAGCCGCCATTGAATTGTTTGTCCCACCTCGAGCGCTTTCAGCCCTTTGCACTTAGTACTCAGCCTCCAAGTTGAGCTGCAGGATGTAGTGCCGAGATACTTAAAGTACCTTCAAATTCCGTGTCAGTAGACTCGGATTCTGGCCTTGCAATAGACTCAGCGTATTCTCCAACTTCACTCCTGGGCTATTGCTTTGCCTCTGGATTCTCCTAGAACTGTTTCCATCGCCTCTCAACCCTCTCGCGGGCCTGCTACAGTCGCTCTCTCCGCCAGTTAGTCAACTCGACCACGGCTTCCAAGCGTTGGAAACTCCTCAGAACTGCCTGGTACTGCGATTGGGCCCTCCTCGCCTCTCTAAGGCTTACACTAAAGCAGGAAGGTCTCGCTCTCGCATGAACGGAGGCAAAACTTTTCTCGCTCTCTAATTCTGATTTTTTTCGGGATTTATTTTCTTTCCGGGAAGAGAAATGACGCATTCTGATACGGGTAATATGGCTTACATATTTATTACTGGTAGTACACTGCACCTGCATTATCTTAGATAGAATACGAGTACAGTAGTCGCTCACAAATTAGAACTCTCAGTAATTAGAATTTCCAGAAATTAGAATCAACTTTTTGAATACATTACACGCTCTGAAATTAGAATCGAAAATTCTAATTTGCGAGCGTATTTTGTTTTTTGTTGCAAAATGAGATATAAAAGGGGGAATCCCCAATTTATTCTGTACAGTTTTTGTCAGTTTTTGTTTGAATTCGATACGCGTGCACGTGTTTCGGCATTGTTTGCTTGATATTTGACGATGATGTGCCACTAGCCCAGCTACTGCAAAATGATCAATATATTTACTGTAATTGGAGTTTTTGTTTTTTGAACCTTTTTTTGACTTAGCGCATAAATACATATATGTATATAGGATTTTTACCTTATGTTTTCTCGTTTTTATGAATAAAATTGAATAAGACAAAATTTCATTGAAGTTTTTCAATGCAAATTGACATACATTTTAAGGTTTTATTGATATAAAAAAACGTCCAGGAATTAGAATTTTTCAGAAATTAGAATCGCCCTAAAAACAAAGTGATTCTAATTTGTGAGCGTCTACTGTATCTTGGTAGATTTAAAAAAACAAATTTTTTTGGCTTATCATGGTGGGTAGAATTTGAGTTTACGGCTGAGTGCCTATTGCAAAACATTTTACTCAGAAGAAAATGGGGAATAAAAAATGTATTTATGGTGTAAAAACATTTTTCATTTTACTGTGCTAATATTAATTAATCTGAAATAATGTAGTCATATGAATGCAAGTGTGCATATTCGTAGTTGTCAAAATTGTCTGACGTTCATATTCACCATGATAAATGTCAGAATTTTTCTTCACTCTGGCAAAATTTAATTTTTCTGCCGTTTTTTTTGACATTTATACTTTACTAAAAAATATATACTTTCAAGGAACAGAGAAAATGAAAGCATCAATTTCCTGGCAGGTAATTCACCACTGGAGAAATGTGATTATAATTTGCGAGGTTTAGTGATAGTATTAGTTTTATTTTTATTTAATATTCATAATAAAAAGGTTGCGTAGTTCTTATTATAACATAGTTTGAAAATACTTAATTAAAATGCAACCAATTTAAAGATTTTACGGCAAGTACAGTGGTGAATTACATACTAGCGATTTGACATCGGCCATTTACATATGTTTATTCTTCAGCAAGTTGGTTTTAGTATTTCACTTTGTTAAAGAAATAAAACTTTTTATTTCAAATTTTATATTTTTTCTACAAAATAAAAATTCTACTCTCCGCCAAGCGAAAAAACAAATACAAAATTTGTTTCAGACGCACCCTAATGTTTATACACTTGCACCGTTTTTACTTGGGTAAGCTATTGATTTGGCTTTTGTGATTCTATTAATATTAAATTTTACAATTCCATGTATCTATGTACAAAAAGTTTTAAATTTCCATTAAAATTTGTATTCGATAAACTCAAATTTTCTTATGCAAAATAAATTTGGTCCACGAAAGTCAATAGTTTATCCATGAGTTTGCTTAGTAGACTGTTGGAAAAAAAAAAATTTCATTAAATTCACTTTCAACTAGTCGTAGAAAAATGTATTAATCAATTTCGTTATTTACATGCACTCAAATAATATTCGTTTTATATTTTGTTTCAAAGCCGAAACTGTAAATGAACTTGAGGATATGATACAGAGCCAAAAGCAACTCATGGATAAATTAACCAGCGAATGCAAAATATTGACGAGTAAACTCGAGGACACAACTTTAAAGCACAAGTAAATATACAAAAAAAAATATTATTAAGGAAATTTTTAGTGAAAGAATTGTGGTATTGAAATGGTGTAAAGAAAATGTTTTTGAGGTTATGAGTCTTTACAGTTAGGTGAAGGAGAAACGCCTCACGACTGCTCTCTCTAACTGCCGCTTATCCGTTTAGCCGATTCTGAACAAGTTAAGCAAAAGTTTTTAAAAGCTCGAAAAATTTCTAGTAACACAAATTCTTTTTTATTTCAATACTTCTTTACATCTTTCAATATCACACTAAATACCCGAAATAACTTTACACGGCGAAAAAAAATTAAAATTTTGTCACAAAAGTCAAACGCAATTTCTACAAGGTTGCATTTAGGGAATACAAATAAGTCAAAAGCTCACTAAAAAAAATTGCACCAAAATAAAATATCGTCACCACACAATCGAACAAAAACCAAAAACTAACAAAACAAATACAAATTTCATTAGAACAGTAAAATTTACAAAAAAAAAAAAATTCTACAACAATTACAAATCTAGAATAACGCTGGATTAATGCGTTGTCATTTTTCACAATTCTTATCTATTTTTACTGCTGCCGCTTGTGAAAACACTGACGAACAAACAAAACTATACCCCAATGCAAAAATAAAATAACAAAAAAAAAATTACACAAATGCAAAAATTTAAAAAAAAAACTCTAAAATTATTATATAAAATAACCGAAATGTAAAAATATATATACCCAATTGCAAAAATTATAAAAATATATACCCAAATGCAAAAAATAATAATAAAAAATTCACACAAATGCAAAACCTGAAACAAATATTCACCTTAATACAACAAAAAATATACCCAAATGCAAAAATTTTAATAAAAATATATTCACATGCAAAATTGTAAAACAACACACGTTCCAATTGGGTTTCAAAAACTTACATTGCAATGCAAACTGTTGATTAAAAATCACACACCTTAATTTTGATAGCAAATCACCCCACCTCAGTAGCAAAGGTCACAATAGCTGCAACGAAGCTAACAGACCACACTACAACAACAAAAATTCTCACGGAAACGACACCAAGCCGAATGCAAACGCAAACGCCGATTATGCACACAACAACAACTCCGCCATACGTAGCTACAACAACAACAACAACGAGCGGTATCGCTTGGTTTGTGCCAAACTCAACAGCTCAGTTAGCGAGCGCGACACGTGCGACGGATATAACAACACGTCCGTCTCACACAAAAGCGATTACTACACTAACAACGGCGCATGCCCCAAAAATGACAGGCGCGACCCCCAAAATCCCGCCAAAATCACAGCTAACGCACACAAGCGGAAGCGCGTACGTTTTGCCGCCTAAAAAGGGCAGTGCTGCCGAAGACTGCGTTGAAACGAAGAAGCAAGCCGAAGCAACCGATGCACACCAACCGAGCACACCACATGCAATGCACCCGCGTCGTTCACGTTTCGGGAGTGATGAAGACATACTCACGAATATTACAAAGAGTAACGAACGTCTTGAACGCGAATTAGCCAAAATGCCACCACTGCCGAAGCTGACCTTATCCACACATCGTCGCCAACAACGTTGCGCACATTTGCAGCGCACACCGTCAGCTTTTGTGCAGCGCAGCGCTAGCGTGGAAGACCACAATGGGTTGAAGAAGAGCGCTGGTTGCGGACGACGTGGAGTTCACGGCACCCCTTACAGTTGTAGTGAAAGCTTAAAGCACGTAGCGAGTTGCACCCATATTGAAACACTGCAATGTACATGTTGTTGTGGTGTAAGCAATCGCGCCCATGAGAACAAGAGAGAGAGCACTTCGAAACATGCACCACCATGCACTGATAGTGAACATTTCTTAGGCACCGCGAGCACTTTGAGCGCGAGAGGTAAAGAACAGGGAAAAGATGGGAAAGGTATTAGAACAGCTGCCTCAGCGGAGAAAGAGAGCGAGTGCACCACTGCGAGTGCAAGTAAAAATCATAGTGGCTGTCACTGCTACACGTTAGGTGCACACGCCTGTGCGCGCATAACAACGACACCCAGCACGACTTGTAGAGCGCAAAGCAGGCTAAATGGAAGCAGTTCGAAGACGTGGTCAACTACTGGAAGGCAAGAGCAACACGGCAGATCTAAGGAGCACTTTACTACAACAGCTACTCACAATAGGCATTGCAGCAGCCCCGAAGTAGGGATAAAACTTTGTACGAGCTGTAAGCCCTGTCGACCACCTGACACTACCTGCACCCCGAACACATTTTCAACTTGTCACATGACACAACACTGCAAAACGGAGCCGTTGCCTTGGCTGCAACAGCATCTAGTTTTGAATCAAACCTTCAGTCACACATGTCAGAGCCCAAGTCAAGACGAGCACTTGACGGCGCAAACTGAAAGCAAGACAAGCAATAAAGACAAAGTCGAAAAGTCAACGTTAGCTAAGCCAAGCACTAGCGAGGGCGCACACCATGCTTTTGAAACACAGTCGTGTTACAAACCACGAAACTATTTTGAAGAGTTACTGCGACGCGATGAGTCGTATGCGATTAAGAGAGTAGGTGGAAGCGCGTTGCACGAATGCGCGGCAGAGGAAAAAGCCGTGCTACACAAGAAACCACGCCCACCAGTAAAAGTAGATGTGAATGTGCGTCTAGTACCGAAACCAAGTAGGGAGAAGCGAGCGAAAGGAGAGAGCATAGCAGAGACGCAATCCCAAACAATGGATTTGAAAGCACGGAAGGTTGAGAAAATAGAGAGCGTAAATACAGCAACGGATGCGGCACTTGCTATTGAAATACCCGACTTACCGCTAGACGATTTGGAATTGGAAGATTTGGAAAACGCGAATATGGAACAATAATTTTGACTTTCTGCTGCTCTAATCTCTTCGGTTAATATGTATTTATAGCGCATAGTAGGTTACTCAAATTAAGTAAATTATGCTCTTAGCCGACTCGTAGTGCATGAAAAATGCTCTCCCCAAGCTTACGTAGAACTTATATTTTATTTACTCATTTTTCGTTTAAATTTTTTTGTTTGTTTTGTATTCAGTGAAGAGCGCAAACAGTTACGCGACACGAACGAGAAGCTTTTGGATCGGTTAAAACAAATATGGACGAGTTACAAGGAGTTGTATGCGGAGCGTGATCAATCGCAAGCGCCGAGTATGAAGCGTGCGCTAAGCCAAAGAGTGAGCTCTGCCAGTGATGCTGGGGAAGAGCATTTTTCGGCTCGCACAAATAATTTAAATAAGGTAATTGTTGTTGCCGAATGTAACTAACTAATCGTTTTCTTTCTTCTTTTTTCTCTGCTCTACTTTTTTCTCTGCTCTCTCTTTTTATATAACTGCTTTATTCTCTCTTTCTTTTAATAAAAAAAAAAACAAATTTTCTACTCTGCTATTTGGATTTCACTCTCCTTTATAATTGAACTTTTCACTGTAAAGAATGGAAATAACAACTTTGCAATCGAATGTAGAATATTTAAGCAATCGCATGACGAATAGCGAGCGCATGGGGAAATTGGAGAGCACACCAATTTCCTATGGTAATCTATCAAGTGGCAAAGGTAAATGGAAGAGTGAGTTTTCGCACACCAATTGACATGATACAAGCTCGGTCTCAGGGCCCTAAGATTTAGAAAAATCAATATAATTAACATCTGAATCAGCCATGCTAAATAATGATTACTAATCGTAATGATTACCAGTTTGATTGACTATTTTCCTGAGAATCCATTTAATGATTGATTACCGTTATTTAAAATTTTTAATGATTATTTTCCAATTAATTTACCAATAATAGTAGTGAAAAATCATTATTTTTGATTATTTAAAATGATTAAAAAAAAAACATTTAAATAATCAAAAGTAATCAAAAAGAGTTTCTTTGGATGATTAAAAAAAAATTTTTTTTTTGATTATTTTAAATTTGTTTTTTGATTTTTTAATAATTTCTTGAAAACAATTAAAATAATCAGTACCAATTAAAAAATCCGTCTAATCCCTTGATTACTGATTACTAATCAAATTTAACAGTTCTGATCAGAGGTAGGGTGAATAGAGTGTTGAGGCAAGGTATTGTTGGAATAAATCTGAGACTGGGTGAACGTATATGGTTCCGAAACTTTGTCTTGAAACTTCGGGATTGTTTTTTTAAACCATTTCGGGTCTTTTTCCAAACAAGATCGTCTTCACTATTAGTTAACGACAATTGGGACCTATTTTGTGATTGTTGCCGGGACTATAGTTTTTCGATTATTTTCGGGATTATTTTGAAGCAATTTCAGAAACATACGGAGATCATTGAACTATTTCGGGACAGTTTGATTTAAGAAGCTTTGAATATACATATATGGGGATAAATTCCTGGCCGAGGCCTATATCAGGATAGGTATGATGAGACACCTATAGAACGTAATATTTTGTGGTGGACATAACTACTCCGTTGTCTAGTCAGTCCAGACCATATCATAGATTAAAAGATATTCTTTCAGACCGTCATTATTTAGATTTCCAACAACTATCTCTGACAAACTCAAATATAAACACTATCCATCTCTTAAACTTAACTCTCACTCAACTCTAATTCTGCTTCTTCATGGTAACATTACTTATGGATAATTTAATATTTTCAAAAATTTATTCGCAGCCGCTCTCGACTACAAGCCGTCCACATTTGGTACAACCGACACCTCACGTGCCGCTGCTGATGACTACATCAAGTCCTCTACATACAATTACGACTCCATACTCGGCAAGTCGGCTGCTGAAACCGACGACGTGTACACTCCCACCACCAGCAATAACAATGACACAACACCCACCACCACCGCTGCCAATTCCATGTACAACAAACCATCCACTAGCGATACACTCAATGACTACAAATCTCCATACAACAACAGCAAGTACAGTCTCAACGATCCCGATGATGAAAACATCAAAGACAACTTGGGAGAAGGCGAAAAACGGCGCGCCACCAATGGAGTTAACGGCACCAGCAGCAGAATCACGCCAGGAGATACCACAAAATCTGAATATGACTACACCCAAGACTACGGTGGCAAAGATTACCAGCACAAAGACTACAGTAAGGCTGAGTACGCCACAGGCGACATCTACACCGGTGTCACAGGCACAGACGTACCGAGTAGCAGCAGTAACGACCCAAACCTGGCCGCCGCACCCATTGACGCCAGCAGCAGTGACTACAATGCCGACTACACTGGATATGAAGGCTATGGACAACAACAATACGACACAAGCGGTTACGATGTCGCCGGATATGATCAATCAGCTTACGATGGTAGTCAGCAGCAACAGTATGGAGCCGATGCACAATACGATCCCAATGCGCAAAGTGGCTACGACACAAGCGAAGGAGGTCAAGCCGGCTACGGCGACTATACAGCAACCGACTATGAGCAGTCTGCCTATCAATATGAACCAACAGCAACCACAGTGGCTAGCGCTGGAGAAGAACAAACAGCGCCAGCTGCAAATGAAAACATCAAATCTACGCCGTCAATCGGCGGTAACAATGGCGCCGGCGGAAAGAAATCAATACAACCAACAACAAACAATGGAGTTAGCTCAGCAGCAGCAGCAGCATCAGTCACCCCAACGGTTGCGCCATCTACCAGTGGAGTCACCACGAACATTGCTGGCCGCTCAACAACGGAAGGCCGCAATCAATCGCGAGCGGGCGGTAGCGCTATGGGGTCAGGAGGTAGCGGTAGCAGCGGACCAATCAGCGGAGGAAAATCCAATTTGTCACAACAGTCTGCCACGTCCGCAGCCAAAAAGTAGTTGCGCTGATTGGGTGTCGGGCAGTGTGAGTGCAGCGAGCGAGCTCTACGATCCATTTGAGTTAGAGTTTAGCATAAGTAGTCCAAGTTTGATGCGTTCCTTTGGATCGGGCTCTTGTACCGAAGAAGAATTCGATTCGATTTCCGAAATGAGCATCTCACCGGCACAAACGGCTATTAGACGAATGCCAGCGGCGCAAGCTGGGTCGGAGGAATTATTGGTTAAGGTGGAAAGCGAAAGTGAATTGGTGGAGCAGCGGAAGGCAGCAGTCGATTGAAATTGAAGTTTGGTACTAGTCATTTACAAATAGTCTTGTAATATATTAAAATTATATGAATAAAGATTAGAGTATTAATGAACGAAATGATTTTCTAAGCATATAAAAATACTTGAGATAAATCAGCACTCGATTGAACGAAGTTTTCAATTCTAGTATTTATTAATTTTGAATAAACTATTAAGTGTATGAGCCCACTGTAACAATAATTGAAAATGATTTAATAAAGAAATTTAAGTTTGTTAATTCGAAGAAAATATTTGAGCGAAGATATCTAGAAATCAAAAGTTGACGTCATGGTAAGGAGTTAGCGCCATTAAAACAGCTTTGCTTTGGTTTTTTGTTTTGCTTGTTTTTTTGTTTTGTTTGCAATGTTCGCTTTGTTTGTTTTGGTTTCCCTGTTTGTTCGGTTTGTTCGTTTTGTTTGTTTTGTTTGTTGTGTTTTTTTTTGTTTGTTGAGCTTTTTTTTGTTTTTTTGTTATGTTTGTTGTTTCGGTGTGTTTGCTTTTGTCTTGTCTGTTTTGTTTGTTTTATGTGCTGTGTTTGTTTTGGTTTTCCTGTTTGTTTATAGCCTGAAATCTTTTTTTTGTTTTTCAAAAGTAACATATATTCCTAATTCAGTCTCGCAAGGCAAACAAATTCCTTAGAGAAAAATCAGTGAAACATGTGGACTTTGACGTTTGCGGCTCCACTTTCGGTTTACTGAATAGATTCATTTCCAGAATCATTAAAATGAATTTAAAGAAATAATAATAAAATGAATTTAATGAAATATGGAATTCAAATCTCTCAAAGACTTTATCAAAGAAAAATTTTAGAACAACAATTAGCTCACCCTAATGTGAATAATTAGAATTAGGTATAATTTAGCAATAAATATATAATAAAATAAATACGTAAGAAAGCCTCTCTAAGACTAATGACCCCGCAACGACCTTTTCTTCGATGTTCGAGTTCTGTCTCAATTTTCTAGCGACGGAAATGCAGCCGCCAAAGTTTTCCTGCCACGCCAATTCCAAACGTTTGTATTAATATTAAAACTGGCATGACCCATACGCACCGGACATGGTTCGTCGACGTGCAAAAGGAAGCAAACAGTGTAAATACTTAATTCAAATTCCGGTGAAGTGCCAACGAACAAAGTGTTGTAGGGCTTGATGTGATTATGGAATGAGAAGCGCGTGGCCAGTACGTATTTGTGCTGTGGAAAAAGAAGAAGAGATTTATGAGGTGTTGAAGATAACTAACATCAAATATACATATAAATGCACCTTATCCAATTCAATTTTATCAATGAAGCCTTTGTAGTCCAAATTTCCCTGCGATTCTTGTTCATGAAAGTAAATCCAATTGTGTAAACCCAAAATCGTATCATCACGTAGCTCAGCTAGAAAAACATGTTCAAACGCCGAACTGCCCATACGACCTTTAAAGCGCGAGTATTGTGTAAACCAAATTTGCCTAAGTAATTGCATTTGAGATTTGTGATCAGAGGTGACGAGTTCTAAAAAATATTACAAAAAGATTTACAAAAAGTTCTTGGAAATATTTTTTTCCCACAAATTGGACTCACCTTTTTGTTGTAGAAATTTCATTGTATGCTTCATGATCGAAGTCTTTAGGACGGCATTTAGAAAATCAGTTTCTTCTTGCAATTCTGCATCCGTGGTTTCCTCGATTGCGTGCACATCAAGTACGTAATTGTCAAAGAGGCGGCGCATCAAAGTCATTGTCGATGATGAATCGATTGAAAACAGAGCATCGTCGATTTTTAGCAGGCTGAATGAGAGAAAGATTAAAATTAGAAGAAGAAAGCTGACAGCATTGAAAGATGAATACTTAGGGAAATTACGCGCAAAAAGAAGGTAAAACTAAAGTTTTGAAAGTTTCAATGTGTGAACTCTAGCCTGGTCTATTAGCTATTAAATTGTTAATATTAAAAAAAAAAAAAATTTATAGATCTAACATAAATTGAAAAATTTTTGTAAAGCTGACTTTTTTCGTCAAAACCTAGCGACTATGAAAAAAAAAACAACAAAAGTATATTTTTTATTTTTATTTTAAATTTGTTTTGAAATAATTTTTGCGATTTTTGTCGAGCCGATTTTTTTTCGTCAGTACTTAGCGACTTATGAATAAAACAACAAAGTAGAACTTGTTTTCAAAATCTTAAATTTGTTTTGAAATAACTTTTGAGATTTTTGTAAGGCCGATTTTTTTTTGTCAGTACTTAGCGACTTATGAATAAAACAATAACGTGGATTTTTCTTTTCAAAATTTTATTATTATTTGATTTAAAAATCAAAATTTACCCTTTCTCTTGCTAGAGAGCAGCCAATACTATGGGCGCTTACAATTTTTTCTGCTTGCAAAATTTTTGTTGTTTTCAATTGAAAAATTTTCTTAGACAATCACAAAAAAAAAATTTTATCTAACATCGAAATGGTAAATATTGAATATTCGAAATTATTTTTAAATATTTTTAAAAAGTTTTGAATTAGTGTTTCAGATTGCTTTAAAAAAAAAAAACAAATTTTACCATTCTTTAGCGTTTTATTTCTCACAAGAAATAGTTGATTTGAAATATTGTTTGTTTTGAAATAATTTTTGAGTTTTTGTAAAGTCAATTTTTTTTGTCAGTAGTAGAATTTTTTTGAAAACTTTTTTTATAAAATTCGAAAAAAAAAATTGTTTCTAACATCGATATGGCAATAAAAACCCTAAACATTGCATATTCAAAATTTGTTTTAAATATTTTATAAATTTTGGGTTAATTTTTCGTTAAAATTTGTACAAATTTCGAAAACGTTTTATTGTTTTTTCAAAGTTGAGGAAAATTCATCAAAAAAAAAATTAATAATTAAATTTCAAGCTCAGAAAGTTTTTCCTCCCAATTTCAAACCTCTTGTGTACCTACTTAAATCAATTCAACCACTAAGTGCACGTGTACTTACGGTTGTGCTGCATGATCATCGCGCGCAGCTGATCTTGTTCTACCTTGAAAATTCACCTCAAATGGGTAACTATTTTGACGCACTTCATCAGCGAAAAGGCGCGCCGTGAGATCAATAATTTCATGTTCAACAAAAGTGGCATTATCGGCCTCGTCATGATTGCTGGCATAGAAATATTCTGCAAAAAGAAAATAACAACAAATAAAACTTTTAGAGTGATTTTCAAACTTGCTTGCGCACTCACCATAGACATGCCAGCCCACAATACCGAGCACTGCCAAGACGCCAAATAATATAAAGCGTTTCGTTTTCTCACATTTATCTTTATCCAATAAAATTCTGGAGCCATTTAAATTAGTTTCAGCCATTATTTGTGGATTATTATTATTGAAATTATTTGTATTTTGAGATATTTTGTGTTGCACACTTTTTCTTGATTGATTTATTTTTATTTTGACATTCTACACAATTAATATTTCGCTTTCTATTTTTACACGCAGTTTTATCATGCTTCCATCATACTATAATATCTTCTTTTATCTGAGAAATGCAGAGTTGATCGCCAGCTTATAGTCTCACCGTGATCAATTGAAACATTGAGAGCATGCGAGAGCGTAATTAAACAGAGTGTGTTGGTGGTGAAATTCTTATGTTGCACATCAAAGGTGGTTGAGAGCGTATACCATGGAGAACTAAAGAGCACGATTGATTCTTCACAGCTGATTCCTCATCACATCTTCTATGCAAAGATTATTGGTGTATGTGATTCGAAATCTCACCTTCCCACAAACTCACCACACTGTTTGCACCGCTCAGCTGAATATGTTGCTGTTGACCTATCGTTGTTGCTGTTAAATGCTTACTGATTCCATATTCGCTAGCTCTACGAAAATTTTGCGTTTTGAATGGATTTATTTGGCCATCTGGCTGAATGTTTACTATGTGCCGGCAACGCACGCATTATTTTGAATGTATTTACTTTGGTGATTTATGGTACTATTTCCAGTGCTTATTTATTTATTTTCTGGTAGCCAATATTTCTATCACTCTCATTTATTATATCTATAGGCAGCTATGCACAGTGAGTGGCATTATAAATCTAACAAATTCTAATTAAAATTTTAATTGTTTTATATGTGCTTTTATATGAACTGTTGGCACCCATCAAAAGTTTTTGTTTGAATACGACTATTGTACTGTGGTCCAGGCTATAATTGATGGTGGCAAAATATGTTTTTATTATTATTTTTTTTTATTCTAATCGGTAACCAAATTTCGTAGGTGAATTTTTATTGATATCTTTAGTTCAATAGCTATTTATTTAATAATTTTAGTTAAATCTTCTCAGTTTCACTCCGAACCTACCACTTCGACTCCAGGTTCCGTTTCAGATTTTATTTTATTTCCGATTATGGTTTTGGTTTTGGTTTCGACTTTGATTTTAGTTTTGGTTTTGGGGTTAGGTTTCGGTTTTGGTTTTGGGTTTTGGTTTAAGTTTCGATTTCAATTCCAGTCCCAAATCGGTTCTAGTTTCAGTGTCTTTCCCCGTCACAGCTTCGATTTTGATATCAGTTCCGATCTCGGCATCAGTTAAAGTAATGATTTCACCTACCACCTTGGTTCCAGATGTGGTATTAAGTTTGTCGGATATGTACTCGGTTTCCGTTTCAGTCTCTGATCCAGTTTCGATTTCCATATCAGTTTTAGTCTAGGCTGCAGTTTTGATCTCCGTTCAAGTTTCGATCTTTGTTCCATTTTCGAATCCTGTTCGGGTTTCGATCTAAATTTCAGTTTCGAACTCCGTTCTATTTTCAATCCGTTCCAGTTTCGATTTCCGTTGCAGTTTCGATTTCTGTTCCATTTTCGATCCGTTCCAGTTTCGACTTCGGTTTCATTTAGTATTCGCTCTTCATTATG
Organism: Sphenella marginata; assembly: GCA_951509765.1. Taxonomy (NCBI): domain Eukaryota; kingdom Metazoa; phylum Arthropoda; class Insecta; order Diptera; family Tephritidae; genus Sphenella; species Sphenella marginata. Next base: position 3,329,291 of record OX608079.1, on the reverse strand, counting down.
GCTTTAGTTCAGAGCCGGCTCAAATTCAGCCATGGCGCTAGTTTCGGTGTTGGTAAAAATTCAGTTGTGGTTCCAGTTCTGGTTCCGTGTTAGGTTCAGGTTTCCAGTTCTGGTGCGATTTTCGTTGTGCCAAAATCATTCATAAAAAGTATCGACTCCTTGAAGTACCCCATTATAGTTTCGTTCGTTTGATAACCATTTGATAAACTATTTAGACAGCAATCAATTTACATAAATATTTATTTAAAAATTGTGTGCGCGGAATAAAAATAATTCAAACACTTAAACGTTCGTTTCATTGACAAAATTAATCTGAGACAAAATAAAAGCACGTGCCAAGTTGCTGTATTTGTCATTAAATTGCATTTATCTACGCAAGTCGTCCATATACGCGGGTACACAAATTGCTAAAAAAACATAAAAACGTATGCAAGATGGCTTAATTTTATGATTTAAAAACAATTACTTACTCAGAACAAAATGGAAATGAGTTAGCAAAACTATGCAAAGAGGTTTTCAAGTGTACTCCAGGAAGTCAAAAGAGTTCGGCGCCAGTTGTTGTTATTCTGTAACCGTTGATTTTCGTTCGTGATATGCATAAATGCAGAATTCGCACTCGGTTTAAGAAATTTTCTACATACATACTTAGCTAATATTGGGGGTCCAAAAGTGTTCATAAAATTATCAGAAAACAAGCAGGTAAGCTGAGGAGACGCATGCTTCCGTTAAGGAATGTGGTCAATTAGAAATTATTAAGAACTCATAAATTTTTTCTTCCAGTGTTTTATTGGACAGTATCGTAAAAACATAGACAAAGCCCAAAAACTAATAGAAATGCAATGCGAATTTCAATGAGTATTCACAATATAAATATCAGCACAGACCATAAAACGAAAAATAATTATAGCAGACACGCAAGTAGCGTTAACTATCAGACACCCACTCCCGCCGCTCCTTGTCTGCCGATCTTTGACTGATTGTCTCTGTTCAATACTGTGCGTTTGTTGCTTAGTGTTGCCGTTGTTTATTGAAGTGGCTTGTGAAGAATTCTAAATTTCTAAAAAATTGTATTGAACGTAATTATTGATAAAAAATAAGGAGTATATAAGGGCACATATAAGTACTTTAAGTATAAGCTATAAGCAGTTTGTAAACACATATGTATGTATGTAAGTACTTTGGGCTTGAGGTACTCAAAAAATAAACGCTGAATAGATTACTGCTTAGATTGTGCATATAGCCGCAATTTTTAAGAAATTTTAGAAGGTATTATTAAAAAAAAAAATTGGAAATAGATGAAATTGGGAACAAGTATTATATTTTCACTCTGGCAACCCTGCGTAAAAATTGAAAACATAACAGCCTCTACTCACAACTATTCAGTATGAAATTTGTGTTTAATAAGTGCAGACGCTAAATTCAAAATACAATTTTTTAAGATTTGTTATTATCAGTGAGACACTGAGTCGACAGAGCAAATAAATCAATAAAAGGTACAGCTAGAGTTCAATTGATTTTCAAATGCTATTAACTCATTTGTTAGTGTTTCTTGGATGTTTGTGATGCCTTCTTATCTGTGAAAAGCGAAGGATTTCTATTAATACAATCTTTATATTTGAAAACACTAACACTTAATTAATAAATAAGTTAGTTAAAAACAATTCCTGAATAATAAAAGTAAGGAAATTTAAATTCTGTTAAGAGTGATCTATTTGTAATCAGTCAGCAGAGACTTATCCCAAATTCAAGTGCAGCTTCGGAGTTCAGTTCAAAAATTCAAATGGAAATAGTTTTGTTTTCATTTTGATTCGTCTGCGAAAATATTCCCGTTTTCACGATGAAGCTTTTATTTATCAGTATTTATATTTATTGTAATGGTCGAAGTGAATTTATTGATAATTTTTTCGAACCTTTATATCGAATATCGGCTCATTTGGATCTGTATTTCCGACCCTTTCCAAGCACGCGTTGTTTCCTTTACACTGGTTTTTGAACTAAATTTATATTCATTTCCTTGATAAAATGTCTTGAAATAATTCGAATAGAATTCCGATAGTAATTGAATTATTAAATTCGTTATTCAAAAAAAATTTTCCGAAATTCTTGTTATGTAAAATCAAATTTTTAACCATAAATTTTTACAATTATAAATTTTATGATAAAAATGCCCTACTGTGTTTTTTTTTTTCAAGTATATCATATAGACAATTCTTTTTAAAACAACCCACTCTTGATAACCTTTAAACTCAACATGCCCTGTCACAGCTATTCCGCGATAGTAATTTCCAAGCTGATAAGTGAAGATTTGTGATGTGAAAATATTTTCATTGTCTGAACTGAAAATATTTACATAATACACAGTAAAGTGCAAAACTATGGCATACTTTAATAAGTCGTGTCAACTTTAGGGCCAGCTGACCCAGCAGCTGCTATCAATTAAGTTGGTGTACACTTAATAATATGCTATGGTACAGATCCAATTAGAACTATTATGTATCTACCCAAAAATAAGAAGAAATAAAATTGTTTTATACAGCTCTGATTATTAAAATTGATACAAATTATTTAAGGAATCATTATATAACTTTTTTTTTTTATTAACTCTAGGTAGAGAGCTTTCATTGCATCCTAAATATCTAAATATTTTTTTTTTTTATGATACCCTACTTACAGTCTGTTTCATAATGACATCGCGCTTGGAAATAACAAATTTTTATTATTTCTGTACTTTTCAATATTTGTCTTAAAGAATTGAGTGATGACATCTGAACTTTAAATTAACAAATTTAACCATGAACTAACCCTAGAAGCTAACTTTTCTGCCTTTTACTTGGAGTCAGTGTCATTCTGTGACTAGCCCGTGAGCACATATTTTTAAATGCTCAAATTATAGAACACACTCATATAACAAAAAAAAGGAAAATATGAGTTTGGTTTTTATTCGTTTCCCTCGTGTAGACAGCAGTAATTTCTCAGAAATTCTAGCACATGTGCAAAATGCTATAACATGTCTGAGCATAACTGCCCCAAGCGTATACATATGTCAGTAAAAGCTTTCAAAACTAACTTTCTGAAGCTTTCAATTTCATTACCTTTTTTTTATCTGAGCACAAAATTACTTACGGCGAGTATATGGCGCTCATCTTCAAAATTGAAGAGAGAAATTTATTGCAGTTTTGCTGTACTTTCTTCCGTGTTTTTAACACCCAAACTTTTTGTGGTTGTATGAGGCCACCGTAAGTTATTTACATAAGGTCTGTTGCCTACAGGTGGTGCCTGCTAAATTTTGTTTACATACATATATACAAATGATATTTATTCGACTGACAACCAATGTGTATACACTGCATATTTATTCATTTGACGTTTAAACACAAAATGTAATATTTCACATGGTGTACATTAGGGTGCTTCATTCTATATTACACATAATAAGTATTATCATAAAATGGTGAATATATGCCAATCAGACTAACATCACTTGATATCGAAATCTGATAGTTAATGGATATCCCGCAGAGTAAGCATAAGTGAGTGTGAAATTTCAAAAATCAAGTTGTTAAAAAAAAATTATATAATAACCACAAAAAAATATTTTATACCAACAAATATCGTGGTGAATACATGAAATGAGCGTGATCCGACTGAATTACTTGACATTTTTCATATTTCACATTATTTTTTATTTGCTTTTTAAACTTTTTTGGAGGCACCCTAATGCATGCGCATCAATGTATGTACTCAGCGTAAATATGGTCTGTTGATAATTTGTTCGCAAAATAATTGCCGACGATGTGTATAAAAGGTGTGAGCTTGCTTTGTGGTAGCAAAACTGTTGTCAATAAACACTTTATAATAAATATTTGATAATTATTTTGAATGAACATGGCTAAAGACATTTATTGCTAATTGCTTGAGTCCCCCTAATCGTTATTATTATTGCGTGAGATTCTAAAAATTATGCATTCTTCAACTCCACTAGACAGCTGAGCATTTTAGAAGGACTTTATACAAAGTATTTAATTTTCTAAGAATCTTGAGCAAAACCTAGACCCTAAGCCCATCAAAGTTGACACATCTAACCACCTTAGTACTAAGGCATAAAATATTTATATAAGCCCTTAGATACTTACATATATTCTATTTCTTGTATGATTACGCGAGTAGCAGACATCTTAATATGACAAAACAATTTGGCGCGCTTTTTTTGAAGCTCAAAAGTTCAACATAATTAAAGCAAACAAAGCTTATTCTATATACACATTTAAATACTCATGTATGAGTAGATTTGTCTCGCATATACACAGATTCCATAGCATGTAAATATGTAAAAGCAAGTCGTATGCAGTGAGCCGGTACTTTTCTCTCACCGAATTAAATTTAATAAAAAAAAAGATAAGAATGCAGTTGCCAGATTAAATGAAAGCGCGGGTATCCTAAAAATCTTTATCTATGAATCTACTTTACTTTGCTGTAATAGGAATAAAATTCTTCAAAAAACACTAAGCAGAGTAAATTTTTCGTCGTCACTATCTGTCACTCAACTGGATTTGTGCGTCTTCGATTCCTGCATTAGACCCTAGTTTTGTTCCGATTCCGGTATGAGCTTTGGCTCGAATAGTCGTTAGGTATCGGCTTAGGTCCCAGTTTCTGTTCGAACTCAATTTCTTTTACAGATTTACTCCGGTTTCAATGCCGATGTAGGTTTCAGTCGCAAGTTCAGTTAACATTTTTCACCGACCCCACCTTCGTTTCCTTTTTCAGTAGATGTTTCGTTCACCATATCAGTTCTGAATTCAGTCCTCGTTTCTAGCGATCTCTTTTCATTTTGGTTGCAGTTCCAGTATCGCGTTAGGTCACAGCTTCAGCTCAAAATTTTTTGATCGGTTTTTAGTTTCGGTTTCGGCTTACATTTATGCAAGGTTCTCTAGAATTCGATGATAATTTCTTTCGTGGTTTCGATCTAAGTTTCGGTTCTTTTGTTTCCAGGTTTTATTTGCGGTTTGAGTAATAGATTACAAACATAGCTCCGAGTTCGATTTTACTTCCGGTTTCGATTTAAAATTGAGATCCAGGCGTAGTTCCGGTGTCATTTTCTGTTTGAATTTTGGGTCCAGTTCGAATGTCAGTTCAAGTTCAGATGTGCTTCCGGTTTCAGTCACTGTTTCGATTCTGGTTCTAGTTTCGGAATTGGTTCCACAGGAAGTACGGAGTCGGTTCAAGTTTCGGTGTGGGTTCTAGGCGTGGTTTCGGTTTTGGTTCGGATTACTTCGCCATCTATCGGATTTGAACCACCTTCCGTACCCGTAAATTAAAATACAATAAAATCTAGCAACACTAATCAAGAGATAGATAAGTAGATAAGAAAGCTTCTCGTATATCAAGCTTTTCGAAAATCCACGCTCACCAGAGAGAAAGTAACACTTGTCCAAGCCGAAAATGATTACAGTAAAATCAGTAATAGTTTACATGGATACGAGTGCGGACGAAGTGAAAAGACGGTCGTCGAAAAGCATTGCATGGCATTATTGCTGAATAATAAAGTGCTTGTGAAACGAGTCAAACAAATTCACTTTTATATGTACATACATACATATGTACATATGTATATACGTGCATACATACGTACATAATTATAGCTGCATGTATATGACCGAGCATAGAATAAAATTCAAATTATTAAACGAATAAAATATAAATAAAAAAGAAGAGTAGAATTCGTGTAAAACTTTTATGAAAAAATTTGAACGCAGCACGCGGCATAGCTGAAGGTAAAACCAATTGATAAAAGCGGAAAGAAGATGAAGCAAGCACTAATCGTGCATAGGCCAATGTGTAGATAAATTAAACTAAATTAATAGAAGAGCATACTTGAACGGCTCGTTGTTGTTGTGTAAAATGCGAAAAAAGGTCTGCAAAGCAATGAACGAAGCGAGTAAATAAATGCGTAAAAAGGGAAGGGTTGAAAATACAAAAAAAAAAACACAAACAAAAAAAACAAAAAATAAAAAAGCGAAGGTGGAAAACTAAGTTTTAAGGGGCTTGTCAATTTTGTTGTTGTTATTGTTGTAAATAGTAGATACGAGCGTGTTTGTGCGTGCAGGTGTAGCTGTGGGAAGCAATCGAAAAATCAGCAACAATTTCTACACTTCCTACAAATCAAGCAAAAACAAACATACATATGAACATAAATACCATGAGTGTGAGTGAGTGAGTATGTGTGCGTGTGCGTGACTGTGTGTGAGTATGTGTGTGTGCTTGTGTGCTCGTTTGTGCATGTGAAATTTAAGTTTAAAGCGTACCAATTCTTTAAAGCAAAACAGCTGATTTCTGTGTGCTTGAAATACAAAAAAAAACATAAAAAAAAAATTGCGGAAAAAAGCTACAACTACAATACAACACGTTTGTCCTCGAAAATGGAGAGTGAAATGTCAGTAAAAGTGAATGCTGGAATATGTCGAAAGCGCGCCGGACATTTATCCTCAAGTTGTTTTAAGTGTGTCCTTGTGGCGTGCATGGTTGTGCTGGTGTGAGTTTGCGAGTGTTGTTGTACTTATTTTTCTATACCCAATTGCACTACTACTTCTAATTTTGTAGGAATAGAAACAGAGTAAGTGCGTCTGTCCATTCGCTGCCTTCTGTCGCTCCTTGCGACAGGAATATTTACGACCCATGTTTTTGCAATGAATTTCAATATTTCTTGGCAGGGTTACCATCTCTTCCATTGTATTTTTTTTATGGTAGCCACTACTATCACTAAAACTAGACTATTTAGATGAACTTTTAAACGTAGGTAATAAAGTGATATGGTACATTAAAAAAAATTTTTAAATTTTTAAAATTCCATGAGATACATATGTATGCTAAAATGGATATCAAAGTAGAGGTATTTTATGCCGTATTTCAACAAAAATATTCCATGTAGAATTGCTGGCTAGGGTTGCCACCCAATCCTATTATTTTTGTTTTATTTACATATATATTTTGAAAATGTCTTAACACATTTCTGTGACATTTTTTGCATGCAACAATCTAAGCCCTCCAACAGTAGCGTTGCCACTTATTAGGAATTAAACGAGCTACTACCTAGCTCAAATCAAATCGAATAAGATACGGCAATGTGTGTGTCAAATTAATGGTATTTTACCACGTTTTTTAACAGAAATTCTTTTTTTTTATTCTTTTTTCCTTTATTGATTTATGTTTTCAATGAAAGCTATTTCTCAAAAAAAAAAAATACATTTTGTACGAGAAAATAGCATAACTTAGTTCTAATTTTATGACGCTATCATGTGCGTTAGCAGGAAAAAAATATTCACTTAATGCTATGTTAAAATAGTAATTTAAGACTATAGTATTTTGAGAATAATAACTATAAATCTTATAAATAAAAATGAATGTGTGTCTGTGTGTCTGTGTGTCTGTGTGTCTGTGTGTCCTTTATGGGCGTCCAAAGTACTCAACCGATTTTTATGAAATTTTCACAGTATATTCTTGAGATCATAGGTTAAAGCATAGGCTACATTAATTTTTGGAAAAGTGGGCGGTGCCACGCCCCCAGGCTATATAAAACTACAATTCTTCATAACTCTGAACATATTTGGTCTAAATTAATGATTTCTTGATATGTGTGTCCTTTGGTCAAGATTTATGTAATTTTGGAAAAGTGGGCGGTGCCACGCCCACATTTTTTGTGTTTTGTTTGTACTTCGATAATGTCCAAAGTTTATGGTCGATCTCTTTTAAACTTTCAAGATTGGTTAAGAAAATTGTTGTGTACGATTCAGGCTATATGAATTTTTGGAAAAGTAGCCAGTGCCACGCCCCCAGGCTATATAAAATTTAAATTCTTCATAACTCTGAACATATTAGGTCTAAATTAAAGATTTTTGGATATGTGTGTCCTTTAGTCAAGATGGATATAATTTGGGAAAAGTGGGCGGTCCCACGCCCACATTTTTTGTGTTTTGTTTGTACTTCAATAAGTTCAAAGTTTATGGTCGATCTTCTCTAAATTTCCAGATTGGTTCAGAAGATTGTTGTGCCACGCCCCCAGGCTATATAAAATTTAAATCATCATAACTTTGAATATTTTTGGTCTAAACTAATGATTTTTGGATATGTGTGTCCCTTGGTCAAGAATTATATAATTTGGGAAATGTGGGCCGTGCCACGCCCACATTTTTTGTATTCAGTGCTTTGTTTGTACTTCAATAATGTCCAAAGTTTATGGTTGATCTGTTTTAAACTTTTCCAATACGTTAAAATCTTCGTTGGGTACGACATACATAGGCTACATTTGTAAATTCTTTGGAGAAGTGGGCAGTTCCAGGACCACAAGCTAAGTAATATTTCAATTCGTTATATCCCTGAATGTATTTGCTTTAGTGACATTTTAACGTTCTTAAATCTTAATCAAAGCACTTAATTTTTTTTGTTTGTTATTGCCGTTCATACATATCCAGAGTATTATAGGTAGATATAGGATATAATTAAATAAGTACTAACTATACATCTGCTCAGCAGCGCATAATGGTTTTTGTCATACCCATTGAGTTCAAAAGATCAGTTTTTTGAGTTGGACATCCAAAAAATTTATTTGTTTATACCAAAGACTCTAAAGCCAGAAACATTGTATATCCTAAAGCACTGCAATGAATGGAATGTTAAAAGTTAAAGAAAAATATTTGAAAATGTATTTCTAGGGAAGTCACTGGTCAGGCAGAACAACGTCTGCCGGGTCTGCTAGTATACAATAAAATTTAAATTAAAAACTTATTGCCAATCGAGATCGAAGTTTTGAATTATGAAATCGTTACTTAATTTTTTAAATTGCTGTAGATTAGCGACATTGCGTATTTCTTCGGGCAGTTTATTAAACATTTTAATGTCATAGGTCCTAAGGGATCTGGGACTTCTTTCTGTCCTAAAGAATTTGGTCTTCATTTCGGCTTGGCTTTGAAAATTATAGCCTGGATCTTCATTGAAATTTATGTCGATATCATGCTTAATTAAACGATTTTTTATTTTATAGTTCGTTATTACAGTTTGAAGAACGCACTAGCTTTTTATATCTAGTCTACAAATACATCCTACTAATATTATAAATGTGAATGTAGCGATGTTTGGATGTTTGGATGTTTGGATGTTTGGATGTCCAGACGTTTGCTTTTGTTCCCTAAAAACTTGAGAATGGCTAGACGGATTTTGTTGAAATTTGGCACGCCTACAGGTTATAGTCTGGAAGGAGCTATAGGCTATTTTTTTTTTTAATTTTGGGGGTTCCGACCCTGCTAGGGACCGTTACTTTTCGAAATTTTTTTTATTCCATATAACTCTAAGTATATTGAAACTATACTTATGATATTTCGCATATAGGTATAGAAAGATCGTACAATATGGGTATCAAAGGAAAGGGGATGGCCCCAGGTTTCATTTGGGCTTCGATATATTTCGATAAATTTATCGATAACTGAGTTATCGGTGAAAATGTTATTGCACAAAAACCTTAAAATTGCCCTACAATATGGGTATCAAACGAAAGGGGAAAGGTTACATTTGGACTTCGATATATTTCGATAAATTGATCGATAACTAAATTATCGGTCAAAACTCGATTGCCCATAAACCTTAATATTACCCTACAATATGGGTATCAAACGAAAGGGGATGGCCCCAGGTTTCATTTGGGCTTCGATATATTTCGATAAATTTATCGATAACTCAGTTATCGGTGAAAATGTTATTGCCCAAAAACCTTAAACTTGCCCTACAATATGGGTATCAAACGAAAGGGGAGAGCTCCAGGTTTCATTTGGACTTCGATAGGTTTCGATAAATGTATCGATAACTGAGTTATCGGCGAAAATGTTATTGCACAAAAACCTTAAAATTACCCTACAATATGGGTATCAAACGAAAGGGGAAGGCCCCAGGTTTCATTTGTACTTCAATATATTTCGATAAATTGATCGATAACTGAGTCATCGGTCAAAATGCGATTGCCCGAAAACCTCTATATTACCCTACAATATGGGTATCAAACGAAAGGAGATAGCTCCAGGTTTCATTTGGACTTCGATATATTTCGATAAGTTTATCGATAACTGAGTTGTCGGTGATTGCCCAAAAAACTTAACATTACCCTATAATATGGGTATAAAACGAAAGTAGAAGGCAGCAGGTTTCATTTGGACTACGATAGGTTTCGATAAATTGATCGATAACTGAGTTATCGGTGAAAATGTGATTGCCCAAAAACCTTAAACTTGACCTACAATATGGGTATCAAACGAAAGGGGAAGGCCCCAGGTTTCAATTTAGCTTTGATATATTTCGATAAATTGATCGATAACTAAGTTATCGGTCAAAATTCGATTGCCCGAAAACCTTAATATTACCCGGCAATATGGGTATCAAACGAAAGGGGAAGGCCCCAGGTTTCAATTGTACTTCAATATATTTCGATAAATTGATCGATAACTTAGTCATCGGTCAAAATGCGATTGCCCGAAAACCTCCATATTACCCTACAATATGGGTATCAAACGAAAGGAGATAGCTCCAGGTTTCATTTGGACTTCGATATATTTCGATAAGTTTATCGATAACTGAGTTATCGGTGATTGCCCAAAAAACTTAACATTACCCTATAATATGGGTATAACACGAAAGGAGAAGGCAGCAGGTTTCATTTGGACTACGATAGGTTTCGATAAATTGATCGATAACTGAGTTATCGGTGAAAATGTGATTGCCCAAAAACCTTAAACTTGGCCTACAATATGGGTATCAAACGAAAGGGAAAGGCCCCAGGTTTCATTTGTAAAAATGCGATTGCAGAAAAACCTTAATATTACCCTACAATATTGTATCAAATCAACATTTGAAGTTCAATTCATCCTGGCACAATTTGTCAAAATTGAATTCTTGAAAGGCCCCCTAACGTTACCAACGAATACCTCAAAAGAAAATTTTTGAAAACCGGTTTTCAATACTCTTTTTTCCAAATTTTCAAAATATTCGAATTTGGTAAATTCTTCAGTAGGCAATAATATTATATAAATATGAAATCTTAAAGTATATTATTGATTTTGAAAGTCCCCCTAACTACTTACATCCCGAGCAACGCCGGGTACCCTGCTAGTAATGTATATAGGCTTCTAGATGGTGTAAGCTTGGGAAGAAGTAACATATTTTTGATTATTCTATTTTGAAGAACTTGCAATTCATTGATTATTTGTGTAGAACAGCTATTCCGAATTGCATTTAAATAATTTATATATGACATGAAAAGTGAATTATACAAAAGCCAAAGCTGTTTTGTTGGTATAAAATTTTTATTTCTGTATATGGCCAAACTAAGTGGTATTAGCTTATTTGCCTAGGATTATATTATATTTTTTCAATACCCGAGATTAAAACAATCATTTTCCCGGTTCTACACCACACAACTACAACTGGGTATTTAAAGTTTAATCTCATCCGTACAAACACTTTCCTACTTGTTAACGCTTGGTTTTGCTTCTCATTTTCCTTTCATGGTTGAGCACACGTTAATGTACGTTGAGCTTTAAGGTGACAACAGCAACGAGCTTCTAATTAAATGAAAAAACTTATTTAATGTGGATGTGGCATGTACACGCACATATGTACATACATACATAGGTAGATACCCCCAAGAAAAATACACCTTAAAGAAGACTGATTTCGTTTTATAATATGACTTCAATTAAATTTTTTTGCAAACTCTAATTTCTAAGGCATTCAATATAAGCCAAGCTGATATTGGGTTTTTTAGGTGATATACTTGGTTGTCTACGAAATTCTCATTATTTCTAGCTCACCTCCAAGCCTTCCATCTTATGGACAATTTTGTTCCATTTAGTAAGGATAACTGCCAGCGAACCATCATTGCGTTTACGTCTATCTTATTCAAAGCTTCAGGTGACGGCTGATACGTCGTCTTATTCACAAGCAAAGAGCTTTATATGTTTAGCCTTATCTGTGGATTTATTTATTTATTTTTTATTTGTTATTTTTTATCTATTTATTATTTATTTTTGATTATTTATTTATTTATATTTTTATTTATTTATTATTTTTTGTTTATTTCCCTCACTGACTTTGATTACTTCTTTTCTGTGGATTTATTTATTTATTTTTTTATTTGTTATTTTTTATCTATTTATTATTTATATTTGTATTTATTTATTATTTTTTGCCTATTTCCCTGACTGACTTCGATTACTTCTTTTTCAAGATCATCTCAATATTTTTTAGAACAAGAAAACTCTGCAGAATTGTTCAAAATCTCAGAATTTGTTAGTGTTTTTATATGAATGCAAGTCGTCTACACTTCAATAAATTCAGCATACCAAATACCTTTCACCATATACATATGTATGTATGTATGTATATGCATCACCTCGATATCTGTGCTCACATCTTTCATAAATGAAATCCTTTTCAGGCCACAAAATCTATCTGAATGCACGTGGGCATGAATAATTTAATTAAAAGTGCATGGAATGCATTTACCTTCAGCTTGATTTAAGGTAGATCAGAACACGTTACGACATGTTTACAAACATTATGCGTTGCTCGCATATGAATACATACACACATACAAACATACTCATCTCGTGCAATGTAGTCTGCAGTTACAGACTTACATACATACTCGTACACTCATGCTCGCATTATAGAGCAACGAGTAGAAGGTAATACGTATTTGATTTTGCATATCAACAACTTGACACACATACATACATAGTCAAGATAAACATGATTTCAGTGAGTGTGAACAAACGAATGTATACATATAGGATCCGTATTTTGTCTACCGTCCGCAGGGCATTCACACCTGCTGTGTAAATTTTTTCATGAATTAATCACACTTGCCGCATCTCAAAAGTTTTCCCAAGGCTCTTGACGGACTTTGGGCTTCGTCATACCGTTCACGTGCATGAACTTACCGGGTGAAAAGCGAAGAGCCACAAATAGGATTGAACCGCGCTCGATATCCACAGATATTCAGCCTCTTTTAACTCGTTTTTCACTGTGATTTTGTCAAACCACCACGGCGTATACGTAACATTTTCTACTTTGGGAACTTCCTTGGACATACTACAAACACTTTCCTCTTGTAAATCTTTGCGAAACCCAAACAACATTCATTAATTATCAACAAGTGGTTTTCATTATAGCCAATTAAACTGAACTGTGATTGTAAAAGTTATTTATTCAGTCTCAAAAAGCAATCAACAAATGACAGCAACGGATTGCTGTGCTCCTTGAAATCAGAATTCTTTATCTATCCGAATATATTCTTCCATCACTTATTAGTCCATTTATGTGCTTTTGGATAAATAAGCAACTGTCGGTAATAATTTCTCTAGGACATTTGAAATAGGGCAACAAAGGAAAGGCATTTTTAACTTAAGTAATGCCCTTGAAGAAAAATATTTGTGCGACAGCTAAACAAAGAAAGTTATGTTTGATAATAAAGGAAGAGGAGAGGAAACGAAAATGGAAATGGTGGGTGATTTTTAAGGCAAATTTTAAAGTGCTGTCAGATCCGAGATCAGGGATAAGGGATGAATGGCAACTACGTTTTCTAAAATATGTTGACCAAATATTATTTCAATTAGCTGAATGATTTCGCAACTCTTCAAGTACATACAAGCAGACAACATTGGCTTTTTTTCCACTCAATCTTGACTTTAACTTTATTTTAATTTGATTTTTTTTCGAGCATCAAAGATATTTCCATCCATAGCAAATGCTAGTAAAACAACATTAATTCATGCAAAACTTTTCTTCAAGTTCGTGCTTCAACATATTTCAATTTAAGAGCTCATATCAAAGCTAACTTAAAAATTTATACAAACAACTTATACAATCTTTTTTATTTGAGTGAGTGAGTGCTTTAGTTGATTGAGTATGTGTGTATGTATGTATGTATATTTCAATTATTTTGTCATTTCGTAAATGAATGCACAAAGGAATACAAATTTTGATAAATTAAAAGAGATAATGCTGCTGAGAAAATAAGCAAACTACAACAATAACAAACTAAGGAAAACAATCACAAACAAACAATAAAAGCTCACTTTAATTACTGAGATTGTTCTCATTATAAATCGCAATAAAATTGGAATGAAATATATTTTTTACTAATTTTACCCAAAAATGTTGACATGCAGTTATTTGTTTCTTCTTTTTTCCTTCAGCATTTAGACAGCAACTAAATTTTAAGAACATAAATATAAAACACAAAAAATGGCACTAAGCGCTGAAGATATTGTTGAGATCAAAAAGACGTGGGCCATTCCAGTAGCCACACCAACTGACTCCGGCGCAGCGATACTCCTCAGATTTTTCGCAAAATATCCGTCCAATTTGGAAAAATTTTCCTTTCGCGATATACCGATGGAAGAATTGCATGTAAGTAACTTCGAGATAATACAGAACAATTTACATATATGTACATATCGACAGCCACACTGCAAAACCCCGTAAGTCACTATTTTTCCAAAAATAAGGTTCTGAGCCTTTCCCATAGATCGTGATATTTCCCACATTAAAATTCAGTCAAAATCGGGTTACAACTTCCCGTTTCTTTCCAGTGGTGAAATGAAATAACCGTCGCTCATATACATACGTTATAATTATCACAGTTTTTTCCCTCTCCTGAAAACTTTTTGGTTTTGGACATACAGGGTTTTGCAGTGTGGCTGTCGATATGTATGTATGTAATGTTTTCTTTGGTTTCTTCATTTTTAGAGCAGCCCACGCTTCCGTGCCCATTGCGGTCGCATTATGAAAACCTTTGATCAATCAATCAGCCAGTTAGAAGAAGAAGGTGGCCTGCAAAAGATACAAGCAATGTGGGAAGAAGTTGCGCGATCTCATGTACAACGCCATAATATTGCGAAACCATCATATAATGTAAGGGGAATAACAATATTACTATCACTATCACTATCACTATCACTATCACTATCACTATCACTATCACTATCACTACCACTATCACTATCACTATCACTATCACTATCACTATCACTATCACTATCACTATCACTATCACTATCACTATCACTATCACTATCACTATCACTATCACTATCACTATCACTATCACTATCACTATCACTATCACTATCACTATCACTATCACTATCACTATCACTATCACTATCACTATCACTATCACTATCACTATCACTATCACTATCACTATCACTATCACTATCACTATCACTATCACTATCACTATCACTATCATTATCACTATCACTATCACTATCACTATCACTATCACTATCACTATCACTATCATTATCACTATCACTATCACTATCATTATCACTATCACTCAAAATTAGTTTCTTTCTGTATTTCTCATCTTAATTACAGGAATTACGTGAAGCTATTGTGGAAGTCCTGATCGAAGCGTGTGACCTGAACGAGCGTCAAACAGAAGCCTGGAATAAATTACTAGACATTGTATACGAGATAATTTTCAAAAAGTACGACGAATTGGGAGCGCAATAATGCTGGAATGGATGCAGGAAGGCAAGGGAGTGTTGAACTTGTAGCCAACATACCAAACACACAAACAAGCAAGCGAACACAGTCGTGGGCGCGATTTTTTAGAAAAAATAATTGTAAAATGGTATGAAAATGAACGAAAAAGAAAATTGTAGAAATTTTTGCAAGGCATAATTTAAGGTGCAATGGAATGAACAAATACATACACATAAACATACAAGTATACACATTTAGGGAATATAAACGTTGACGCTTTAACCTGCTTTTTGTAGCCAAAGACTTTATTGTGAAGGTAAAGATTAGAAAACCAAATAATAATAAAAAAACAGTATCCTGAAACATACATACATATCTGTAAAAAAAAACAACTTAAATTTATAGCACTACACCATTCTTTCAATTAAAACAATTTTTGTGTAGTAGCAGATAGCTTTTTACTTCCTTGTATTAAGAGAGATCTTTTGTAACCGAATTGTAAAAAATCTGAAAAAGGTAATAAGCTCGTGTAAGTAATATACATTAAGCCGACTGCAGTAAAACATCAACTGTACTGTTGCTAAATAGTATAAAGTACTCAATGTTTTTTGTCAACGCACTTACAAAAGATTACGGCTACTGTACTCAGCGCCCGAATGTGGTCTGTTCTGTTCTTTTGTACTCAAATACAATTCTGTTGTCTATACCTTTGTCTTTGTTGGAAAACAAAATGCTCGGTACTCTTAATGTTTTTGTTTACCTCTTTTTAATAAATTTTTTTTTTGCTAATGGTTTCTAAAATTTGTAATTTTGTGAATAAAATGTAAGTCAAATATAAAATGTAAGCATATACATACATACATAAATAAAAATCTGTTAGTTAATACAGTGTATTTAAGCAATAAATTTTTCAGCTGAGAAGTTAGGTATAGATGAGAGGCCCAGGGAGATACATAAGTACATACCTGACTTCTTGCCATCCTTAAACTGGTAATAAAATATTTCAAAAAAAACCCTCTTCCGCTTTCGCAGCTGCTAATAAGCAAGTCTAATTTGTTTGAGATGAAGCACAATATAACTTTTCAGGCTCCCCACTGGCTTTCTACCCAAAAATTTCGATTTCATGTGCTCTATAAGCTAATCAGTAAACACTTCTAAGCCGTAGACTCTAATTGACTGTTAGAATTATATTTTTCCACCGGAAAAGTTTCTAATATATACTAAGGGCTAAATAGAAAGGCTATTGAGGTGTTCTCAAGTGACTCTGTTTCAAATGATAACGCATTGACGCATCATAAAAATGTTACAGAAAGCTGTTACGTACGAACTTTAACTTTTCTGTTACTGTTACTGTTATTTTCTTTCACTTTTCAGCTTTCGTTGGTAACCGTTAAAAGCTTACCCAACAACAGCTGCAACTTTTGCCGTTAACTTTCTTATATTCTCTACAATACACTATGGGCCAGATGATGACTTGTTTAGATTGTCAAAAGAAAACCTTTGAGATACTACTGGTTTAAAATCTGTTTTAAAAAATTCACAATTTCTAATTAAAATAAAAAAAAAGAGAGGATAAATTAAAAAAAATCCCAAAGCAATCAAAAACCCATAAAAATGATTATAGCTTTAAAGCAATCAGAACGAGCAATAAAAAACCATAACTAAAACTATTTTATTTTCCCAATTATACTTCATCAAGAAAAATATTTGTAGTCTACTTTTATGGTCACGACTGTGTACAGGGAGTATAAAATAATTGCGATAGGGAAATGGATTCTTTACTTTAATCTGGACATCGAGCAATATATCAGTGAAAATTGCATTGAAATCCATGCAGCCGTTTAAGATTGATGCACGAACAAACATACCGACCCAATAAAGCCAAGGCACTGTTTGTTGTCTTTTTCGCATAAATTCCTATTATCCGTGCCCAGTGCAACACTGAGCAATTCGACTCTGTTGCAGAAGCATTACACTACATGGTGGCTTATCATTTTATGTTATCTGGAACATAGTAGTTGCAAAGCTTATCTTATCATAACAGCCCCAAATGACTCCACATACTTTTGTTTTTATCTTCCTCACTGTTAATCAATTTTTAACAGCTGCAAGCCACTCGAGAAGTTAAACAGATAGTAGTGATAAGACAACATAGACGTTTCATCGCTGTTTAGTTTTAACATAACGTTGAGTTTACGTGGAGTCGCAGCGGGTAAAATTGAACATCGATAAAAGTGTTAGATTCAGTTATGCGTTGGTAGCAACCGTGTCGACTTCACTTGCGTTGCAGTGAACTTATGGGAGTTGACTTAGTGGTGGTAACAATTTCAAACAAAGAATAAACAAACAAAAAATTATCTAAAATAATTTTATCGCCATGTTTATTGTGCGTGAGGTGTGTGTTATTAGGAATTCAAATCAAAAGTAAATAACACAAGTTTTTTTAGTAATAATGTGATCGAAAATTTCCATTGATTAGAATAATGTGTGCATGTGAAAACAACAAACAATTTAATCGATTCATTTTTTTTTAATTTACCAAATTCACACAAAACTGTTAAGGCGCTTCTGATGCCGCCAAAGGAATTCGGCGCAATTTGTTGCTGTTTACACGTAGAAACTTAAGCACCTGCATGTGTATGTTGTTATGTAAATGTTTTGTCTGTCGATTACGTCAAAATTGATGATGTTTGAATTTACAAGCTTCTGCAAATATCGGCTAAAGTGTTCATAATTGATGAATGCGAGGCAAACAAGCGTCCTCACTCATTTCGGGCGAAGTGGAAATTTGATGAAGGTTGTAATGTTGGTCAGCAAACAAAGTACATACATACATACATATTTACATATGTAATAACAAGTTTAACATAACACTCGAGTAGTGGCTTGGATTACATGGAGAAAGAATTCAAGAAAACGGGAAACTAAAATAAAGTGTGAAAAGTGGAAATTGTTTGTGAAGAAAGTCAGTGATTATAGTGCAAACCAAGTTAAAATACTTTTTAACGCTGACTGAAAGCTTGAGGTAAATTATTTAAATGTTTTTTAGCATATGGAAGAGAGCAATATCAGAAGTGTGGCCGATTTTTATTCGTAAGCACTTAGCAACTTATAAATAAAATGACAATAAATTTTTTTTTTTCGTTTAAAATGTCCTTGCAAAGTAGTTTTTAAGATAGCAACCAAAATTTTGTTTTTATAATTAGTGCCTACTTATAAAGAGATCATAAATAACCAAAAAATCCTATCCATCTTGTTACAAATCCCCAGATCTGCTAAATAATGATTAATTATCGTAATGATTATCACTTCGATTGATTGTTTTCCTGAGAATCCAATGATTGATTAAAATTACTCTAAGTTTTTAATGATTTTTAAAAAAGTTGTCAGAAAAAAAATCATGATTTTTGACGATTATTAAAAATAATCCAAACAAGTTTATTGACGATTTTTAATTTTCTTGTTTTTTTATAATTTTTTGGATTAGCTTCGTATTTATTATTGATATTTTTTTAAATTTTTTTTTTTTTTTTTTTTATTTGAATTTTTTTTATTAAGTCATAAAAAAAAACAGTGAAATCAAAATTTTATAATTTATTTTATGATTTTTGATAACGTTTCATTTTTTTTTATTAAATTCCCAAGAAAATAAAATCAAAAGTAATTGAAACAGTTCTCTTTTTATTATTTTTTTTGATGATTTTTGTTTTGTTAAATTTTGTTTGTTACTATTGATTTTTTTAAAAAACAGTTTTTTTGTGATATTTTTATTGATTATTTTTTTTCAATCTTTAAATTTTTTTTTTTGATTATTTTTTTTAATTTAGTTTTTTTTTTTATAATTGGCTTTTCTGAAAATAATAAAAATAATCATTACCGATTACACAATACGTCTAATCAATTGATTACTAATTGCTCATAAAATTGGCAGGTCTGCAAATTACCAAAAAAATGTGTCTTAACAAAAAAAATATTTTGCATTTATATTGGTTTCGTTACCTTTGCTTCATTTCTACAACAACCGTTACACCCCTGCCTGCTATCCATTCCGTTGTACCAAGAGTCCATCGCATTGCAGCAACCACCTTACTATTAGCATTAATCTTTGGCTTTGCCAAAGCTTACCACTTCCGGATGCTTCCGTTAAATTATACTGCTGCGGATCCACTGAACATCCGTTTGGTGAGGACTATAAGTGGAGCGATGGTAACTTGGTATGGCTGCTCCGATATCATCAGGCTAAGATTAGCAGATAATCAACATGAGATGAGCTGCAAGTACAACGTACGCATTATTGAAAACCAAAAGCTCAACTGGTTCATGAGAGTGCAACATTGGATAGCAATGAATTTTTATTGGTGACAAAACAAGGGGGGTTTTGGCACACCAGCCAACGCTCCTTAAACAGCTGAAAATGTTGGCTTCTGTGCACTGCTGGGTGATTTCTATTCACCATCCAGCCACCGTCCTTACCTTCCACTTTAGAATTTATTAAAGCCATGTTAGCAGAAAATTTTTCTTTTGTTGAATTCTTAACTTTTATTTTTGATTTATATGCAAGGGAAAATGTGCAATGCCTTTTGTTATAGTTTGTGAGTAACTGACTTAAGCGCGTCCCCAAACGCCAAAGGCAGATAGATGAGTTGCAAAGAAAATGTTTGCTGAATATGAAATGAATTTGAAGAATTTCCCAGCCAGGTAAAACACACCGCAAAAGCTGGAAGAAAGGCATTTCAGACAAATTAAAACAGGAAGTTATAACAGAAGAATTAAAACTGCATTTTTAGCTGTTGTAAAATTTTAGTTTTTTTAATCTTAAAATCAGCTGATTTCCATCACTCATTTCCGTAGAGCGTTTGAATGGCACTGGAAAGCACTGCTGACAATAACAGTTAAAATCAGTTGCGAAGCCACTGAAGACTGCTACTGACAAGTGAGAACAGTTTGAAAGTAACTGCATAGTGTCAGGTAAGCAGATGATCCTGAATATAACAAGAGGAAAAAAAGCAGAATCTAAACAAAAAATGAGTTAGCAACTACAAAATATAATAAAAGCACTTGTTGGAGTCAAGAAAAAGAAAACAAAAATACTTGAAAATGAGGCACCCTAATGCTTGGGCATACATACATACATATGTATATCTTCAAATTTTGTGTGTACAAAAATTTGCCCACATTTCTTTAATATTACCAACAACAATATTCAACAACATTAAGCCTTAATGGGATAGAACAAATTGCAAGAAATATTGCTGACGATTAAAAGTTTTTGAATATTTGTTGTCAGCTTTTGCTGTAGACGCAATTCAATTTTTATAAAATGTTAGAAGCATTTCATGTGCCTCACTGTTTCTTTCATGCGCATCTTTAGTGATCATAGATGAAAGAGAAAGGAGAAGAAAAGCCCTTTTAACTTTATTTCGAATAAAAAAATAGATTTTGTACATATACTAATCGAAATAGTTTGGCGACACAAAGTTGTCTGAATTGTTTCGCTGCAAAATCTGAATGACTGACGGATGTAATAAAGCCTTTTAATCAATTCGTTGCTTGCGAGGAAACTTTCGAATTTTTTAGAGCAGCAAGAAGCTCGCTTGGTAATATAGTGCGTTTCATAGCTTTAACACTCACAGAATTAACATTTTCAAAGAAATATTAAATGTCAAGTGATATCACATAAAACGTGTAAATAAAAATCATGATTTTGTGCAATATTAAAAACAATCAAAAATAAGCTGAAAGTAATTAAAAAATATTCAAAAGTACCAGGAAAAATTTTTTTTTTATTATTTTTAATTATCCTGAAAAATTATGATTTTTTTGCACTTTTTATCTTTTTTGAATTTTTTGATTATTTTCGAGACGGTTTTTCTCTGATTTTTTTATTACTTTTGTTATTTTTTGATATTTTTTAATAATTACACAGTGCAACAGCCATTTTACACTTTTGAAGAGACCTAGTGGAAACTGTTCAACTGGGCGAGTTATACACGAAACGCCCTTTAAAAAGTTTGTAATACCCCCAATATCTGGTTTTAAGGCCAAAAAACCGTTTTTTCAGTTTCTTCGTAAAAAAAAATTCAGTAAAAATAAAATTTTCAGTCGATTTCAAAATTCTTAACGGTTTTGGGTAGAAAATTGTTGACACTATTCAAATATATATAGTGTTTTATTCATTTGAAAAAAGTATAATATGTTTTTTAATTTTCGGAAATTTCATCCGGTTTCGACGTAATTTTTTTGCCACTAGTTAACTGTGAATGGACCTCTTTGGGCATGTGTCATCGAGAGGCATTTACTATTTAATTATACTAGTTTTAATTTTTGGAAAGGACTTTAAGTTTTCAAGTTATGCATAATAATCTGAGTGGGAATAAGCAAGGTGAAATAAGAATGGTGGTATAAAAAATATTAAAACAGTTCAGACGCGTGCTATAGCTTTGGAACGCACTGTATATCCACACCGCCTTCTAAATGGAACATCGAAATTGCTGCATTTAAAAGTTGCATAGACTAATGATGCTTTAAATTTCTTGAAAATGTTTTCTACTCACAACCCAACAGCTCAACACAAGAAATGAGTTTCAAATGGCATTTCTAGTGCAATCAATATTAGCGACTGATACCATCGAAACATTTGCTCACGTCACTTGAATTAAATACGTTCGAGTAAATGATGGATGTGCGCTCTTGCTTACTGATTTTGCTCGGGGTAATTTGCACAAATTCATATCAACTTATTTATTTACCAAAGAAATGTTTAAATTTCGATTTCTGTTAGCAACTCCAAGTGCGACATTCGGGTGGAAGGACATGAAAAATTTGCACAATTCGCTGCAACTGCAGTTTGTTCAATTGTTGTATGTGTATGTGTGTATGTGTTGGCACGAAAATGGGTTTTTGTTCGTTGCTAATGCTGCTGCTACAACAACAATAAGGTGTTTTGACTTGATGGAATGTTGACTGCTGAATGCCAACGGAAAAATTTGAGAACGAAACTTGTGCCTTTGGCTGTGCTAAAGAGTTGTGACACTTACATACTTAAAATCACTAAAAATTCATGAATGTCTTCGATTGAACAAAATTTTTATTACAGTGGCGGAAACAGGTTTTTGGGAAGAGGGTGGTCAAAATTTGTTCAATGAAATTTCGAAGTCATTTTTTATTCACCGTCTAAAGCATGGCTTTTTGAGATTCTGGAGGGAAAGAGGCCGAAGGGGTTGGATACGAAAAGCACCTACATAGGTGGAGGCGCCCCTATTTTATTTTATTATTTATTTAAATCAATTTGCTAACCAATACTTAAATTTGAATACACAAAACCACAAATCAACAAATGTTCCAAACGACCGCAATTATTATTTGCTTTAAATTCATAAATTATAATTAAAATGCCATGCAAGTTCCTTATCCTGTGCTTTTATTATATAAAAAAAATAAACAAATTATGTTATGATAGCAATCTTAACGGAAATTTAATGTCCATAAAATGCATATCTCGTTCGTGCCACCACGTCGTATGAGTAATATTTCTGAAATGTTAGGTTGGTTGAGGTTGTGCAAGCAATTTTTTATGCTTTAAATTATACTCAGCTGCACCTAATACGCAGTGTGAAGTGAAATTTTCTGTTTCAAAATAATTTCAATAAAAATTTAGGTATATTTGCTAGTTGGTAACCAAATCATTTCAATATATAAAATGAGCGAAATCGCTTAATACGATTATTCACTCCATGAACACTTACCAGTTCGAGTAAATAAATTTTAAAATTCAATTTCGTGGAAAAATTTCTTCATGGTTGATAATGCAGTGCATTTAAACGCGACTCTAGTCAGCATGGATTGAAGTTCCTATTAAATGGTGTCAGTACAAAATTTGCTAAATTTTTTTCTTGCCACTTTTGCAACAAAATTGGGCAGTATAAGAAAAGAAAATCTTTTTTTTTGGCCCACCCTAATATATACATAAGTACTAGGTAGGTAGTGTAGTAGAATAAGTACCAATTGACTCATAATTGAGTCATATGTAATTAATCCGGTAACCACAAAATTGTAAATAAAAGCTGAGGTCCGGCAGCACGAATTACTCCGAAATGATGGTAATCGTGCTAACGGGCCTACAGCGGCCATCATTCAATAAAGAGAAGTAAAACGCAACAGGTCAGGTGTGAAACCCACAGCGAAAATTTTTTAAGAAGCTTCAGCAAACCACAAAAACTTATATTGGAGAATGGCCGAAAAACAGCGAAAAGAGGAAATCGCAGCAGCTCTCAGCGATATGGGGGTAGATTTTCCATCAACGGCTACGCTTAGCCAGTTACGCTCGCTGCTAGCAGCAACAATCGGTGCAAATGGCACGCAGACGACACAAATCGTTGAAGGAGACGCAGGCAGCGATGGCGGTACACCATTAGTGACGGGATCGTTCCAATTCCCCGTAGGCGACGGGCAAACGCCAACATTGAGCGAGCAGCGTGGCGCAATACCAAAAGCACGCGAACACCAAGATAATCGTATAACGGCGTTTGAGCGGCGCGAACACACAGCAACCGCGACGGCGACTGCAAACGCCGATGCAGACCTCGCGGTTCACAATAACGGTTCCGACAGCGGCAATGATGACGAACTGTTAGAAAAACAGTTAGAAAAAAAATTGCGCATTCTTCAGCTGAAAGTCGAAATACAGCGGCTAGAGGCGGGCACAACAACACGCAACCTTCCGACAAACTTAAGTGAAACCCAAAAATCCTTCCGTACATTTAGTGGTGATGGTAAAGAAGATATTACAAAGTGGCTGGATGAATTTGACGACGGGACCATGGCATACGGCTATAACGACGAAGCCAAATTTTTAATGGCCAGGCGCCTCCTAACGGGAAGTGCGCAAATATTGTGTCGCATAAGCGACGTCAACAATTGGTCCAGCTTGAGGGCGGCACTCATAAAGGAGTTCAAAAGGCAACTGAGCGTAAAGGAAATTTTCCGACAGCTCGAAACACGAATATGGAACAAAACCGAAAGCATCACGCATTACGTGCTTTCAATGCAAGAACTCGCTAAGTCGGCGCCCATCGAAGAACATGAGCTCGTCGAGATGATCATCGACGGGTTGAAGGACTCAAGCGCAAGGTCGATGGTGTTCGGAGGAGTAACGTCACTGGAGAACTTTAAAAAACTCATCCCTCAGTACCAGCGATACATAGCATCCAAGGAGCGAAAAACCACTGCTGCGCCAAACAGTACACTACTGGTAAGATGCTATAACTGCTCCACATATGGACACTACTCCAAAGACTGCAAGGAAAAAAGACGTGCACCAGGAACCTGCTTTAGATGCGGCGCGAAGGACCACATACACAGAGATTGCCCGAAGAGAACAATTGCGGCACTAGATGACGATTACGATGCGGTTAAATATAAGGAAATGGTAAGTGTTGCTTTTTGTACAAACCGTGATCGTCCTCCTCATTTTGTCCATTTTCTTTCTCTACTCGATACCGGTAGCCCATGTAGCTTTATACGGAAATCGTCAGTACCAAATTCAGCCAACAGTAAAGAAACGAATCGCACTTTTAGAGGGATTGGCAGTTTTATAGTTAGGCCGAAAGGAAGCATTCATGTATTAATAAAATTTAAAAATATAATTAAAACTTTAAGAGTTTACATACTCGACGACAGGGCAATGAATTCCCCTTTATTACTTGGAAGAGATTTCCTCAATAATTTTTGTATATCTTTAACTTTCTCAATAAATGAATTAATGGAACTAGATAAAAAGCAGTCAGAAAATGAGTCCTCTTTTATTTCCGCTGATGACAAGGTAGAAAAAGGTAAATATAGTCCTGAAACGTTAAGCCATGCAGACGTAGCTGCAGAAATTAGGAAAATTTGCAACATAGAAGTTAGTAAATTCGGCAACGAAGAAATTGACATTAATCCACAGGTACCTTCAGTTTGGGCAAAAAGCTTCCGTCTTATGATAAGAAATACATACTTACGAAAACAGATTGATGAACTTCCGAATACGAGTTATGAAGCAAAAATATTACTTACGTCAAACATTCCGACCTTCTGCTCACCAAGACGCTTATCGTTCGCTGAAAAAATAGAAGTTAACCGCATAATAGAAGATTTACTTAAGAAAGGTATTATACGACCTAGTGATTCCCCTTACGCATCACCAATTGTACTTACGAAAAAGAAATCAGGAGAAACTAGATTATGTATAGATTACAGGAATCTAAACAAAGTGATAGTCAGAGATAATTACCCACTTCCGTTGATAGAAGACTGTCTAGAATACCTAGGCGGAAACAAAATATTCACGCTTTTAGATTTGAAGTCAGGGTTCTTCCAAATAAAATTGGCAGAGGAATCGGTTAAATACACGTCATTTGTGGTGCCGAACGGGCAATACGAGTTCTTAAGATTACCATTCGGTCTGAAAAACGGCCCAGCGATATTTCAAAGATTTATTACGAGGATTCTGAGGGAGTTCATAGAGAAACGAGAAATAATCGTATATATGGACGATATTGTCATTGGCAGCAGGACAATTAGCGACCATTACAACTTAGTAAAGAAAGTGTTAGAACGGCTATCGGAATACGGACTCCAAATGAAACATAGCAAATGCAAATTTGCTTATAACGAGATTGAATACCTAGGTTACGAAGTATCCGAACGCGGTATACGTCCGTCCGAGTCACATATAAAGGCAGTAACAAACTACCCAAGTCCAAAAAACCAACGAGAACTTAAGGCCTTTATTGGCCTTTGCTCATACTTCAGGAAATTTGTCCAATCCTTTTCAACACTTGCCCGACCATTATATGACCTACTAAAGAAAAACAAAACCTTTGATTTTGACAAGGGATGTGTAGACGCATTCCAAAACCTTAAGGAAAAGCTTATATCTAGTCCGGTGCTGGCAATATACAATCATAGTAAGGAAACAGAATTACATTGTGACGCAAGCTCTCACGGCTTTGGCGCTATATTACTGCAGAGGCAGAATGACAATCAGTTACACCCAGTTGCATATTTTTCGAAAAGAACTTCCGAGGCTGAAAGTAGGTATCACAGTTTCGAACTGGAAACTCTAGCAATAATTTACGCGCTACGAAGATTCCGAGTTTATCTGGAGGGCATTAAGTTTAAAATCTTAACCGACTGTAACTCACTAACGCTGACGCTTAATAAGAAATTGGTAAATAGTCGTATAGCCAGATGGGCGTTGGAGCTCGAAAATTATAATTATTCAATCGCGCACAGAGCAGGTGTTAAGATGCCACATGTGGATGCCCTTAGTAGAAACGAGACCGAGTCCATAGACTTAATCGCAGTCGTGGATTGCGAAGATTTAGATTATCAGCTACAAGTTATGCAATCAAGAGACAAAACGATAGTTAACCTGAGAAATCGCTTAGAAGAGGAAAATATGGGAAAATTTGTGATGGAAAATGGCGTAGTGTTTAGGAAAACCAAGAATGTCCTTCAGTTGTATGTCCCTAAGGAACTTGAAAGTGAAATAATAAGAAACGCTCATGAACAGTTGGGGCACCAGGGAATCGAAAAGTGCTACCAGAAAATCAAAGCGAACTATTGGTTCCCGGAAATGAAAACTAAGATTAACGAATTTAAAAATAATTGCGTCAAGTGTATTATGTACTCTGCCCCAAATAACCCAAATGCTAGACAGTTGCATAACATTCCGAAACACCCTAAGCCTTTCCACACAATCCACTTAGACCACTTAGGCCCCCTTCCGTCTTTGCAATCCAAACGGAAACATCTGCTAGTTATAATTGACGCATTCACCAAATTTGTAAAATTGTACCCTGTCTTAACGACGTCAACAAAGGAAGTGACTGCAGCATTGACAAAATACTTCGAGTACTATAGTCGCCCGCAGAGGTGCATAACGGATAGGGGCAGCTGCTTCACGTCAAAAGAATTTAAGGAATATATAGACGACAGGAATATAACCCATATAAAAGTGGCGGTTCATTCTCCCCGGGCGAACGGCCAGGTAGAGAGAGTAAATCGGAGCCTGGTGGGAATGTTAGCAAAGCTTAGTGACCCTGTCTCACATGCGGATTGGGTAAAACAACTAATCAGGATAGAGTTTGCGCTCAATAACTCGGTGAACAGATCTATCGGGACAACACCGAGTCAAGCCCTATTCGGCGTAAACCAGCGCGGCGAGATAGTGGACAAACTAACAGAATACCTAGACGAGTTCGTTTCGGGCCCGGAGGGGAGGGATTTAGAAGAGATTCGTAATAGCGCTAGTGATAAAATAAAAAAGTTACAGGATTATAATTTGAGTCGAAGTGACCAGAAGGGCATCAGAGTGAGGACGTTCAACAAAGGCGACTTTGTTGTAATTAAAAACATAGATACCACAATAGGAGTGAATAAGAAGCTATTGCCCAAATTTAAGGGACCATATATAATATACAAAAAGCTTCCGAACGATCGGTACGTGGTAAGAGATATAGAAAATGGACAGGTTACCCAAATACCCTATAACGGCGTTATCGAGGCTTGTAATATTAAGCTATGGAAGACGAAGGGTAAAAAGGAGGACGAAGAAACGTCCAGGACGGAAAGCAGCACTTAGCATACGCACTAATGCGTATTTATGAATAAAATATGTATAACTATTGTTAATATAAGATGTAATTTTATTCGGCCACCTATGATCGGGACGATCATGCATGTCAGGTTGGCCGAGCTGTAGTAGAATAAGTACCAATTGACTCATAATTGAGTCATATGTAATTAATCCGGTAACCACAAAATTGTAAATAAAAGCTGAGGTCCGGCAGCACGAATTACTCCGAAATGATGGTAATCGTGCTAACGGGCCTACAGCGGCCATCATTCAATAAAGAGAAGTAAAACGCAACAGTAGGTAGGTTGCAGTGGCTGCTAGTAAGGGAGCTAGCGCACATAAGCCCCGGAGGTCCCGTTGTGATACCACTAGGATCTTAAACGACCCCCTACTCGAACCATTTTGTGGATTTTGCGAAGCGCAGAATGTCCTTAGAATTAATACGTACTAACTCTCCCTGAAACAAGTTCTGGGAGCAGCCCGATATGAGCCACAAAGAGAATGCCAATACGCTAGATCTGATCTCTTTATATGCGCTGAACTACTCACATTTGTTTGAGCATGTTCTATGGAGAGACCAGTTGAAACCATTTACACCAAGTCGGGCTAACACACTTCTTCCCCAAACGGTACGGTCTGATATGTTTCTAACTGTAAGCTAAAAAAAAAAGAAAACTAAACTAATTTATTTTTCATTATATAATTTGTCACTCGAAATTATTTAAACTTTTTTTTTGGTCGTGAAAAAAATTTCGCAAAAAAAAAACTAAGAGCTGACCCGATTTTTAAAACAACTCCAAATTGCACTTCATAACTTTTATTTCTATCTTTTAATTTGAAATACATATTTCAAAAATGTGTAGCTGGTTCCAATTATTTTGCGAGTTAAAAACTAAATTTTTGCTTTCGGATCCTTAATATTGAGCTCAACCAAGTTCTTTCGAAAAAAAAATATTACCTTGAAAAATTAACGTCCGATCCCAACGTTCAAAATGGCTTTGCATTCTCTATTTTTCTGATTAAATAATGGTTAAGATTTCGATTCTGGATTCGAAAAATGTACTGCTTTTAAATGGTTACAGTTTCGGTTTTAGTTCAGATGCAAGTCCTTGGTTTGAATACAAGTGATCACCTGAGATACTCAAAGAAATCAGATTTGATATGGAAAAGTTATAGTAATGACGACGCTTTCTACTTCATGTCTCATAGATTTAAATTAATATCAAATTCAAAAACGAACATGTTGAATCATTTAAGGTAAAGAACATATTTGGTTGATTAGATAAAGACTCAAAACCATGGTTGCCAAAATGGTACTTGAAACAAATTAGCGGATTTGATAAATTATTTCATTGCAGGATTTTTTGTTTTTTTGAAAGTTTTTTAGATTTGATATAGAATGATGTTTAGTTGGTAAGGTGTCAGCTCCCCTAAACTTGACTGGCAGTGATAAAGCGAATTTTCTTAGTAAAACTTATGTGAGACATTTTTCAAAATTGCTCAACCTATGAATTTTTCGAAACTTGCTGTCAAATTGCCTATTTTATGAGTATTATCAATGCTAAGACACATCAATTTTTTTTTTTTAGGTGTAAGTAACAACAGTTTCATTCTTTGGCTCTGTGTCAAATGCATGAGAAGAATGTTTTTTGGACATTAATTGAATCCAAAATACAAGTTGGCCAGCTTAATTGTTCTTAACGAAATAATATTTCCTATTGGCAAGCAGCCACGGTGCGAAGTAATATATATAAGTAAGCCTCCAGGCTGAGGAAAGAAATTAAGAATGCCATAAAATACGATAACTTGGGCAAATTTCATTTAATTTTAGCATGTCGTTTTGATAGCCTACTTGTTAACAATTTTTCTGTGGTGAAAAAGCTTCCGAAATGTACCCGAAAAGCTCCCACATTTGTCTCAAAATTTAAATTTCCTATTAAAATAAAATCATTCGATAGCAGAATTTATAAAAAATTATTGAATAAAAAAGCAATAATAATTTTCTTAAAAATTATTGTTCTTGAACTTGAGCTCATTTATAGTCATGACTGCGATATGAATCTCTGAAACAAATAGTTAGTTGTGCCATGAAAAATTTCAACCAAAATTTGGCATTTTGTTATAAATTGAATAATTTAGAACTCAATGTGGATCTATACAATAATTGGGTATAAAGTATGCTCAAGAATCACGTTCAATATTTTCTGATGTTTATCAACTGTTTAGCTTTTAGCAACGCCATCGATTGTCCAATGTATGAGTTATTAAATTATTTTTCAGACACGCAAGATAAGGAGGGGCATTATTTCTGCTAATTGCAGCGAGGATATCAAAAGGTCATCTTTGATCATAAGTAAAAAATTAGCAAAAGAGCTGAAAGAATACAAAACTAAAATTTGTAGATGCGTACATTGATATGAGTGGTATGTATGTGTGAGCATGAGTATGTATGTGTGACTTCACAACGAAACAAGAATATTTATGCACGATTTAAGCGGTTATACAAAAGTTATGATCAAAGCTGGACGACATTGGTTGAAAGTGAAAAGAGCGCAAGCCGAGCAAAAAAGCAGTAATTTATCTCAAATAATATTTTCGGTTTGCCATATTTCAATGCTCTGTTCAGTCATATGAGAAATATTATTGGATTATTTTTTTAAAGCGAACTAGAACATAAAATGTAGCAATAACTCAGTTTAGTTATCTTTCTTTCTCATACGCATTATCCGATATTATATGCAATTCAGGTGGAAATTGTGGCGCAAGCAGTAATGTAAAAATAATGAAATAAATTGTGATGACGTCGCTTTTTAATGGAAAATGTCTTATCGCGGTCGAAAACATATTTTATGCGCTTTTTGTGTAAGGCAGTGGGTTATCATCATTAATGTGTAAATTTTTTTCCCACTAACACTTTGATAGTTATTTGATTAGCATTTAAAATAGATATTGTAGAGAAAAGTAATTTTATTTTTCTTCCTTGTATCTTTATGACTTACAAAGCAGGGTAGTAAACACTACCTTAGGAATCAAACTAAATACTCTCAATTCAAAAGTCACAAGTAGTTGGAAAACTAATCAATACATTCACCCCACACAAAAGGAATTGATTACATTTCAATTCCATAAATAAGAATGGGAAATTGAAAATTACTTTTGGGATATTTTGTAATGTAATTGGAAAAATTTCAATCACTTTTTCACTTCCTTTTAAATGTATTGGGGAAGTAATTATAATTACACAAAGTACTGGTTTTTTCACGACAGATCTGTTAAATAGTGATTAAAACTTTTAATAGTTGTTAATTATATGGCAGCTACCGCAGAAATTTTTTTAATGATTAACTACTATTGAATTAATTTAAAAAAAATTGTTTATTAATTAGCTAAAAAAATTTAGTTGCATGATTAATATACAAACTTCTGATTACATCCTTTAATTTCATTTTTGATATTTGATTAACGTCAATTATTTGTGATTCATTTTATCTATAGGATTAACTAGAATAATGTAATAAATGATTATTTTTGATTATTTTATTAATATGATTAACTTGATTAATGTAATTAAATGATTATTTTTGATTTTGTTTATTTAATTGATTTGATAAATGTAAATCAATGATTATTTTTGATTATTTTATTTATATGACTAATTTAATTAAATAGATTATTTTTGATTTATTTTATTTCAATGATTAATTTAATGAAATAATTATTTTTATTGTATGATTAAGTTGATTAATGTGATTAAATGATTATTTCTAATTTTTTTATTTATATGATTAATGTAATTAGATGAACATTTTTGATTGATTTTATCTTATTCCTGTATTTTTTTCATTTGATGATTTACATAATGATACGGAAAATTTAATTCATATTGTTTATTATTATCCTTTAATTATTTAATTTTTTAATTAATTTAAATTGTTTAGTTAATTATAAATCTTTGATTAATTTTAATTGTTTGATTAATTTTAATAACTTTATTTTTCAGTTCTTTGATCATATGATTATAATTATTTCAAATTGAAAGTAATGTAAAATTTTTTAATTTGTTTGTGATATTTTTTAAATTAATTATTTAATAATTTCTGATTACTAATCACAAAATTAATAAATAATTAAAATCAAAAGAGCCAAAAATATTAAACATTCTTAATGTGAATGGGAATAAAACAGTCCTCAAAATGAGAAAATTAGTTTAGATAATTTTTTTTTAATGTAATTTTTTCAAACCACTCCCCTGATATCTTTTCCATTCCCAACTACTGGTTGTATTATTGTGTGAATTTTTTTATCATAATTTTTATTTTAAGTTATTGTCGCTGTTGCATTCTTGATAAGCTTTTGTTTGTTTACTTGTATTGTTGGCGTTGTTGTTTGTTATACCCCATATGTATATTTAATTAATACCTGGCGAATTCTCTCTTGTCTTTGTTTTCAATGCTTTGCTGCAAATATTTGACACGTATGCGGTTTGTTGTTGGTTTTTTGCAAACATTTGGATACACACATACATACTATGCACACTTCTGTGTGTGTAGTGCATTTAAGCAGATTTAAGTGCTGTCATAATAGCCAGCAAATATTGGTTTTGGTTAAGATTTGTGGGAAATGCACCAACGTGTCGATGGCAGCAAACTGCAAATATTGAATTTATCTATTTATGCCATGAAATGTTCATAAGCCCCTTTGCTTTTGTTTTTATGGTTCAAATTTATTGATGTGTTAGTAAGCGCATTGTTTACTATGGGATTTACAAGAAAGCAGTTTTTCGTGACGTATGAGACATTTTCTGTTGTGCACGAAAATATTGCCAGAGAGCGAGAACATCAACCATTTAAATAAAAAAGTTTAACTTAGCGACCGCACAGATTTTGGTTGAAAAAATACCGACCAACAACCATTTTTGTAAATTTAAAGCATTTGCAATAATAAGGCTTTTGACTATTAATCGTTTTTGAAGGCTTATAATTTAATAATTAAAATTGCAATGCAAAAATTTAAACTCTTCCAATCTTCACTGGAACTCAAATGTTTGAGATAAAATTTATTGTATATTTTAGTTTAAAGTTGATGGCATGTTTTGCTTAAATTTATTGTATGCATAAATTTATGGCAATCAAAAAATTATTATTTTGAAATATTTTTACTGTACCAAACTATTAAACAGCATTTAAAATTTGCATAAAAGATCTGTTTAATTCTACAGAATTTCCTTAGAATGAAGAGTCAAAGCTTCCAAATTTGCATAGAAAGC
The DNA here is from genome assembly GCA_951509765.1 of Sphenella marginata. Classification (NCBI taxonomy): domain Eukaryota; kingdom Metazoa; phylum Arthropoda; class Insecta; order Diptera; family Tephritidae; genus Sphenella; species Sphenella marginata. The sequence continues at coordinate 3,295,872 of OX608079.1, read as the reverse complement.
ACAAAATTTGCGAAAAATTCGAAATGAATAAAACATTTTCTTTCTAAACGTGTGTCAAACTTCAAGCCCGATTCATGAATAAACCACTCAAGCGGCAAATAAGAGCAACAAATCTCCACGAATGCAAATGAACAAGAGCATTACATTGAGTGGACGCTCTTCAGCAATCACGCACTGCTGTTGCCCCAAAACAATCTTGACCTCATTCCGAATGGAAATTTACAAACGCAATCAATACTTTATATTGACCAAATATCTGTCTCACATTGTCTCAAGCAATTTCTACCTGCGCTTGTATTTTCTTTGCTCGCCCTAAGTAGCACAAAAAAATTCTTCGAGAGCGCCATTAAATTCTTTAATAAATATTTGCTCATTTCAAATTTCCCTGAACCCTAGACTGTAGCATAATACTTA